>JAHWFO010012364.1:2393-27740 GCA_023313115.1 Rhysida immarginata | reverse complement strand
ATAGTAATCCTGCTCAGTACGAGAGGAACCGCAGGTTCGGACACTTGACACGTGTGCTTGGTCGAGCGACCAGTGGTGCGAAGCTACCATCTGCGGGAGTATGACTGAACGCCTCTAAGTCAGAATCCCATCTAGCCAAGGCAATGATACCGTCAGTGCCTCGAGCCAAAGGAGGTAGCGCTAGGTGTGCGGGGCAAGATAGGGGAGCGAATCCCCGACCCGCCGCCCGACGTTCACCCCTGCAAACGGCCGAATCCGATTTCCCGGGTGGTCGAGACGTTTATCCACCCGGGGTCGCGCCGTGATCACTCGATCCCGTGCGCTCGAAGCGGAGGCGCCAAATCGTCCGCAGACGACCTAGGTACCGGTCGGGGTGTCATATGTAGTAGAGCAGCGACCACACTGCGATCTATTGAGACTCTGCCTTCGACTGGGGGATTTGTCCGCAACAGACCGACGCGTCCCCGTTTTTTTTTAAGAGAAATTTACGCAATTATATAGCGTGAACAAAGCTACAGCGTAACTTGGCAGTATTTTATATTTTTCTAAGTGCGACGGTGAACAGACCCACAGTGAAGTGTGGTTCTGTTATTTTTTTTCCAAGTCCGACGGTGGCCAGACCTACAGTGAGATGAAATTCTATTTTTTTTCCAAGTCCAACGGTGAACAGACCCACGGTAACTGACGAACAGAGCTCGTTCGTGGTGGAGGAGGCGGAAATTTTGACAAATGCTTCGAGAAATCTCTTTTTTTTGCTAGTGAACAGAGCTCGTTTTAATGCCACCACCACCAAAAGTCTGTCTGTCGTTTGCTAGAAAACGAGTGCCTTAATGCCACCAAATTAGTCCTTGCTTGGGTGTAGAGTGTACCTAGACTTGTGCGGCCTTCAGACTTGTGTTGGAAAGTCTGCCTAGGAATAATTTCGAACTGCAACAGTCCAAGAAAGAACAGCCTATTGTTTTTTCGTTTTTACCGGTGATGGGAAACGATTGCCGGACGTGATGCGTCGACATCGGCACGGCAAAGCGGAGGCAAGTCGCACTCGCGACTGCCTACTTTTGTGCTGCGTACAAGCGTAGACGGTCCGGCGCTATATATGTAGGTAGGGCCGTGGAAAGCAAGCGTGTAGAAGAGGCGTTTGTCAAAGTTTCCTAGCGAACAGAGCTTGTTTTGTGGTGGAGGAGGCAAAAGTCCCACTTCGAGCACCCACATCCGAAACTAAGAGACGTACAGGCGCCAAAATTGGAACGATGAACGGGATGCCTGCTCCCAGGAGTCTCGGCGGCAAATAAACGTCCACGATGGGCAGTTCCAGGCACACCTTAGGTCCTCAATTTTGTTTGTGTTATGACATTTTTTCCTTTATATTTCAATTAATTTTCCTCTCAAGGTTTCCTTAGAATTTCATTGTTATTGGTTCCTTATCCAACCATTCTCCTTTCAATGTCGCCACTGTACAAGTTATTTATTTACTATTTGTTATTTCTTCATCCAATCATGTTCACATTCTGTACCATATTTTCTGTATATAAAGGCTTATGTTCTCTTGGTGTATCTTTGATAAAGCCGGGAATAAATGGCGAAACTAGTTGGAAACTCTGTTCTCCCTTTGTTGTGTTGTAAAGTCTCTACCAATTTTATCGATAGAAACAGCACTATGAACCCGTTACTGAACGATTGTACGTCTCTCATCTATAAGATGTTCCACACCAAGAGGAAATTGGCCGCTACTATTCAGAATATATGGTTTAACCGAATGTGCCTCAGAGAACGCCTTGAACCGAAATACGCACGAGTGATCATCCGGAATAAGTCAACCGCCGCCCAAGCCGCGAGATCTGCCGCTATACGAACCGGGGTAAGCCGAGCTACTTCAATTCTTTTTTCTAAGAAGAAACGCCTGAACGAAGTCGTTTTCAAACTCCATCTGCATATCTCTTCAATTGTACCTCCTGGTATTCTTATACCACTAATTGAAGAAGATGAACTCAGGCTTCAGACGTTCAAAGAACACAAGTTCATGACGCTAAGCCAGAAGCTAGAAGACCTTCGACGTCCGTTACTTCCCACACAATCCTCCAATATTCAATGCGACTTCAAGTTCCACAACAATATTGTCAACTTGACACCGATCCAGTTCTCAGTCGACGAGCTATCCCTTCTAAACAAGGGCCTTAAGCACATCATCCACAGACGACCTACCCAACCTGATCTCCACTCTACCATCACGGACACGGAACGAGCCATAACTTTCCTACCCCAACAAGATCGCCCTCCAGCTCGAGCCATTGCGGGACACCTCATCCGCAGAGCATACAACGATGCGACGTCCGCGAAGATATCCTGCGAACAACGCAATGATACTGCCGCCGCCTCCACCATAAAGAAGAAATTAACCGAAGCTGATGCTCTTATCGTCAAAGCCGACAAAAGAAATGCTTCTGTTATCCTCCACCGATCTATATATATTGCCAAGGTCTGTGACTTTCTTTCAACCA
Source organism: Rhysida immarginata (assembly GCA_023313115.1). Taxonomy (NCBI): domain Eukaryota; kingdom Metazoa; phylum Arthropoda; class Chilopoda; order Scolopendromorpha; family Scolopendridae; genus Rhysida; species Rhysida immarginata. The sequence continues at coordinate 25,242 of JAHWFO010012364.1, read as the reverse complement.
ATAACTTTATTAGCTTACCCTCCGATCCTACCCTTAAATATCATTTGTCTATCATCTCTGCAGTAAACAAATTCCCCCGATTTAAATACCTCCGACACCTTATTCCACGTAACCCTCTCCCTCCTACCCTTAATGCCCTCATCAAAATCCACAAGCCCCATATGCCTATAAGACCAGTTGTTAATTACACCCCCGCCCCTGCCCATCGCATTGCTAAGTCCCTCTCCTCATTTCTTTTCAACCTTAAACTATTGCCAAACACCTATAATGTCCAAAATTCCATTACCCTTACTGAATCTCTCGCCTCTTTCCACACTAATGAATACCTTTCCCTCATGTCACTTGACATTACCAACCTATATACTAACATCCCTGTCCCAGAAACCCTTTCTATCCTTGGAAACCTCCTGCTCTCATCCTCCTTTCCCGCTCATGACTACGTCGACCTAAACTCTATCCTCACTGTCATTTCTAACCAAAATTACCTTTCCTTTAATAATACCTTCTATTCCCAACCGTCCGGTTAGGAATGGGGTTCCCCTTAAGTAGCTTTCTTTCCGAAGTCTTCCTCCAGAACCTTGAACTCACCTTTGTCTCTCCCCTCCTCTCTAACTCCACCATTATTTCATACTTTCGATACGTTGATGATATCCTAATTATTTTTGATTCCCGTTCTACTTCACCCATTGACATTGCTAACCTTTTCAACACTTTCTCACCCCACATCCAGTTCACCTTTGAAACCGAATCTAACCACTCTCTTCCATACCTTGATATCCTCATCACTAATGACCCCTCCAACCACCGCTTTTCATTCTCTGTCTATCGTAAACCCACCACATCATCTAATTTAATCCATTGTTCCTCTTCACACCCTCCTATCCATAAACAAGCCTCCCTCTGTTTCTTCATCGACCGTGCTCTCAAGTTACCCCTCAGTCCTCAATCCCGTGCCATTGAATTCCGAACTATACGCACCCTCGCCTTAAAAAATGGCTACACAACTTCTACCTTCTCCCGGATTCTCCAACGAAGAAAACTTGCCCTTTCCAACCCTAAACTTCCTCACCTATCATCCAAGAAATGGGTGTCCCTGCAATTCATCAGCCCTCAATTTTACCGCCTTTCCGCCTTCCTCTCCTCACTCGGCCTCCAAGTTTCCTACCGCTCATCGACCCCATGCTTTCGCTCTCTTAATCCACCCATCCAAACACACACCGACAAATTCTCCCGTTCCGGAGTTTATAGATTGAATGTGGATTTTGCGATAAATACTATATAGACCTATCGACCCGCAATTTCAATAAACGATTTAAAGAACACATGGACTCCTACAAGAAACAAGATAATAATTCACACTACGCAATCCACCTTGCCCGCACGGGACATGCCCTCAAAGAGCAAAGTGAAATCATGACCATTCTTCATCTGTGCAACGACCCATTCAAGACTGCCACTCTCGAAGCCATTGAGATCTTTAAAGCTAAAATCTCCTCTCCAGATCACCTCCTCAATTGCCAAACCGTTTTTGATATTTATTCAATTTTAAATTCTTTATCTGATATCTTGTAATTTTTCAAATTTGTATATTTACTTTCCTTTCCATTTTTTATTAATACCTTAGTTTACGTTAACTCCGGATAAGTCTTCTTCTAGGTCCGCGTTTTCAATTTTGTTTGTGTTATGATATTTTTTTCCTTTATATTTCAATTAATTTTCCTCTCAAGGTTTCCTTATAATTTCATTGTTATTGGTACCTTATCCAACCATTCTCCTTTCAATGTCGCCACTGTACAATTTATTTATTTACTATTTGTTATTTCTTCATCCAATCATGTTCACATTCTGTACCATATTTTCTGTATATAAAGGCTTATGTCCTCTTGTGTGTATCCTTGATAAAGCCGGGAATAAATGGTGAAACTAGTCGGAAATTCTGTTCTCCTTTTGTTGTGTTGTAAAGTCTCTACTAATTTTATGGACCTTCAAACGACCTAGAATTCTGGTCTGGGTTTAGCTGGATTCCAACCGGCCACGGGAATCCTCTGGGTTTTTAACCGAGGTTTGAGAAAGGGTGCCGGGCGGCTCTGTCACCGTGCAGTTTGAAACCACCAAGGAAGGTAACGACTGCATCCCACGGACCTCCACTAGACGCTTTTCCGCAGCGTTCGTAGACGCTGGGCGCTTGTCAAAAGTGGATGGGATAACAGCAGTCGCCCTACCGTTTGTGGCGGTGGATTCTGCAGAACTGCAACCGAAGCTCTTTAAACCTCTCTCTCCCTTCATGCAATCGGGCGCAGTTACCCTCTCTAGCGAGCTGCTTTGATTACAGGACGAGTAGAGAAATAGTAGCCCCGTGACTGTCCCACCAAACGTGAAAATCTCGCGGGGTAGGCAGAAGTAGCTTTCAGAATCCACGTGCGAAAGCCCTTTACCCACCTTCTTCCACAGACAAGTAACGAGACTGTACCTCGTGCGTCAGTCGCTAGCAGGGGTACACTCACGCTATGGGAAAACTGGCAGTCATCCCCGCACGCTTTCGCAGGACGTTGCGAAGTTGCGCGTGCATGGCCAGAACGACGCAATCATCGGGATAGGTACCCGTGCTTAAAGATAAAAAAAGAAATCTAGGGAGGAAAGCAGCCGGCTCGAGAGCCGTCACGCAAACCCATGCCAACCCAGAAACAACGGCCAACGCAGCTGTCGGCAGCCAAGCCTTACCAGTACCCTTTAGGGGTTCCGGTGGCTGCCACTTGGCATCGCCGTTCTTTCCGTTCCATCTCTCCAGTGCCAGAAAGCGTGTGGCAGGGCCCAACCATCGCCCCAAGAACAGACGCTCTGCCTTCTTGCACATTCGAGCTTTCTCCCACACAGCCATGCAAGCTGTTCGGTACAGATGAAAGCATCGAATCACAAGCAATCAGAGCCTCTGGAGGAACTGGCTGTTTCCTCGACCTGTCGCAGCCTACAGCCACGGTCTATTTGTCTCATGACTGCCACCAGACTCCCAACAGAACGTCGGGATTCGTTGCCTGGTCTTCAGTGGGGGGAAAAACTGCTACGCAGTACGCAGTTTACTGTTAGCCCGCTTTACCGCGACTTTCAGAAGTGGTCAGTCTACGGGTTCGAGTACGGACGTGCGACTCGTTGCGAGTTTTAAAAGTAATCTTACAATAATGATCCTTCCGCAGGTTCACCGAAAGGTAGAAAAAGGGGGCTTAGGTCTGAGCAATTTAAATGACCTAAAAAAATCGTTCAGATGTAGTTTTGTAGTAAATACAATCAATGGAGTGAAAAGCATATACTTTGATAGGGTATTTCCCATATTAAATAAAGAGGGTAACCCTTTTTTTAAGAAACTCAAAAGGGAGGAAATAAGTAATCTTTTACCGTTCATTATGAAAGTCAGGAAAACCTTTAATCAAGGAAAGCTGTTTAAAATTGACCAATTATGCAGAGGAATTATTATGAATGAATATAAATGCGAAGACAACTGTAAAAAAAGATGCATGCACTCATTGGTAGTTTGGGTGAAGAATAACAAAGTGGAGGTAAAGAATTATAAATTATTAGATAATGTTATTCTAGAAAATCTGAGGGAGGATATGGAGTGGAATAGTGTATGAACAACATGGAACAATCCTCTCTTAACCCAAACTACCCAAAGGGCTTATAGATTTAGGAATCGAGGCGGAGTATCTCCTGATTTTTTAAATAAGATCGGGAGATATACCAATAATATGTGTTGGTACGATTATGATTCCGCTGACGAGAGACATTATATTTTTGAGTGCAGGGCCACCTATAATATCAGGAACTATATGATAAGATTAATAATCCACTGCGGGGGAAAAGAGGAAGATTGGAAAAAATTTATTATGAATGGAATCCCCATAGTAGAAAAAATAAACAGCAAAATCCTGTTAAATGAGATAATTATGATAATGTTATCATCAATACAAAAAGCCATAATAGCCTGGTTTCATAATGATCGGTTTAATTCTTGGAGGCTATTCATTAAAGAAGTAAACTCCTACAGAAACAGCGACAAATGCTGTTATCTGGCGAGTAATAATATATCAAAGTATATGAAGAAATGGTCCTTCATATGGAAATTTACTCGGGAATATATGGAGGACCATTGGGTAGATACATCAAATGAATAATTTGTGCACTACCCGATTTTATTATATTTCACTCCTACCCCTTTTGGCTATCGGTGGTGAATGCTGTGTAGTCTTGTATAATCGTCTGACAGGAGTAATATATTTTTAACCTTTTAACTATTTTAATTACTTTAATATATTTTAAAAATTTTACCTGTGGTAGGATATGATGAGATTGTTTTAACTACAAATGTTTTTAATTTTGTTTTTTTTCTTCTTGGTTTCCTGTTTTTAACTTATACACTTGTTAACTTGTTGTAGAGATATATTTTTATTGTAAATAGTTGTTGTTCATATTTGTATATAGTTCTATTTTTACAATATTGGTTCGTCCGTTTTTTTAACATTTTTTCGTGAGATTTGAATTCTCATTGTTTGTTTTTTGGTTTTAGTCTGGGTCCTTTTCTTTGATTTCTGGTGTAATTTATTTGGTTTAATTCTTTTCTGTGTGTGTCGATGTTATTGTCTTTTTTGGTTGTTCAATTAATTCCGCATTTTAATTTATTCCAATATAGATTGGTTTAGTATTGTAGATATCGCTTGTAAAATGGAATTTAATTGATCGTAGATTGATTTTGGTTTTTTTTATATGTTTATTGGTGATATAAGGAAAAAGTAAAAATATATGGTATTAAACAAGAGAAATATTAATACTCCTTTGGAGTTGTTCTGAGTATCACCTACGGAAACTTTGTTACGACTTTTACTTTCTCTGAATGGTCAAGTTTGGTCATCTTCCCGGCATGCCACCGAGACTCGAGAGTCGCAGCGAGCGCCAGTCCGAAGACCTCACTAAATCATTCGATCGGTAGTAGCGAAGGGCGGTGTGTACAAAGGGCAGGGACGTAAAGAACGCGAGCTTATGACTCGCGCTTACTGTGAATTCCTCGTTCATGGGGGATAGTTACAAACCCCGATCCCTATCACAAAGGAGGTTCAACGGGTTACCCGCTCCTTCCGGAGTGGGGAAAGCACACATTGATTCCTTCAGTGTAGCGCGCGTGCAGCCCCGGACATCTAAGGGCATCACAGACCTGTTACTGCTCAATCTCGTGTGGCTGAGCGCTGCTCGTCCCTCTAACAAGCGATCGTCCGATCCAGGCAAAGCCCGTTTCCCCGCCTCCCTCCCCCAACTCCATCTGAGAAGGAGAAAAGGTTTTAGAGGCGCTGGCATCCCGAGATCGGACGTCTATTTAGCAGGCTAGAGTCTTGTTCGTTATCGGATTTAACCAGACAAATCGCTCCACCAACTAAGAACGGCCATTCACCACCACCCACCGAATCAAGAAAGAGCTCTCAATCTGTCAATCCTTCCGGTGTCCGGGCCGGGTGAGATTTCCCGTGTTGAGTCAAATTAAGCCGCAGGCTCCACTCCTGGTGGTGCCCTTCCGTCAATTCCTTTAAGTTTCAGCTTTGCAACCATACTTCCCCCAGAACCCAAACACTTTTGTTTCCTGGAAGCTGCCCGCCGAGTCCTCAGTGGAACTTCGGCGAATCGCTGGTCGGCATTGTTTCTGGTTAGAACGAGGGCGGTACCTGATCGCCTTCGAACCTCTAACTTTCGTTCTTGATTAATGAAAACATTCTTGGCAAATGCTTTCGCAGTAGTTCGTCTTGCGACGGTCCAAGAATTTCACCTCTAGCGTCGCAATACGAATGCCCCCATCTGTCCCTGTTAATCATTACCTCGGGTTCCGAAAAACCAACAAAATAGAACCGAGGTCCTATTCCATTATTCCATGCTGGGCTATGCCGGCGTTATTACACGCCTGCTTGGAGCACTCTAATTTGTTCAAAGTAAACGTTCCGGTCACCCAAGACACTCAACGAAGAGCACCGAGGGACGGCCGGCAGGATGGCTCCGAGGCTGGCAGTGAAACCGCACAAAGGCGCGGACCGCCAGACCGGCACTGAGATCCAACTACGAGCTTTTTAACCGCAACAACTTTAATATATGCTATTGGAGTTGGAATTACCGCGGCTGCTGGCACCAGACTTGCCCTCCAATAGATCCTCGTTAAAGGATTTAAAGTGTACTCATTCCAATTACAGGGTCTCGGAAGAGTCCCGTATCGTTATTTTTCGTCACTATCTCCCCGTGCCGGGAGTGGGTAATTTGCGTGCCTGCTGCCTTCCTTGGATGTGGTAGCGGTTTCTCAGGCTCCCTCTCCGGAATCGAACCCTGATTCCCCGTTACCCGTTACTACCAAGGTAGGCGCATAACCTACCATCGATAGTTGATAAGGCAGACATTTGAAAGATGCGTCGCCGGTGCAAGGACCGTGCGATCGGCTCCAAGTTATCCAGAGTCAACAAACGGCAACAGATCATTTCCGATCCGTATTGGTCTTGTTCTAATAAAAGCGCTCGTCCCCGAAGGTCGGAGCTTTTCGGCATGTATTAACTCTAGAATTACCACAATTATCCAAGTAGGGTGCTACGATCTAAGGAACCATAACTGATTTACAGAGTCATTCGCGGTTTCACCTTAATGCGGTATGCACTTAGACATGCATGGCTTAATCTTTGAGACCAGCATATGACTACTGGCAGGATCAACCAGGTATTTCTTCAAAAAAACACTCTTCAACCGGCCAAGCAGTATCCAACGCCGCGTACGTGACGCAGACACCCTCAGCCGATTTATTTTTTGAAACAACGTGAATCTCCGCAGAGCTCACAGTAGCACCACGGACGGGCGATATATCCGTCGGCGCCTTTGAAATCTTTGTTTCGGCTAACCGAGTTTGCTTTACGGCAGCCGTTTGCTCTTTCTCTCTGGTACGATGTCGGGCAGCTCGCTCATATCGGAAGGCTCACTCGAATCCGTCACCAAATCAAGAGCATCCGTCAATCCATCCATTCTCCACCGGTCAGAATCGACGTTCGCAGCGGGGCGCAACGACGTTCTACCGTCAAAGCTGAAGCACGAACCTAAAATCCCGTCATCGGCCTTTTAAGTAGTTCCATTGACATGCCTCTTATTTTTATAAAAGGAAGCGTAACCTTATTGTCCCACAGTCCGTTTTCAGGTGATCCCGGGAACGATTCTGTGGCAACCGCGGGTCGATACGATTGCTACGAAAAACCCAGCCTTCATGCTGTCGGGATCAGGCCGTCAACAAAGCCATGGGTCGAAACCAGACTTTCTGTGGCCGGGTTAACCGTCACACCCATCACCTCGAGGAGAAAAGTTTCCCCCTCTCCCTGCCGGAGAAAAACAACCGCACAGGCCACTGACAATTCGCCGATCTCGATTACGGACCTTGTTCAGGAACCGTAAACCCCAGCGGATTGAGCTTAAATGGATGCCCCTTCGGTCGGCAGGAAACCCTCCAATGTTCCGTACGTTTCCGTCAACGTGGCTGCCTCAAAGAATATAGCCGGGTAAATCCTAGCATCCGCCCGTGCAATTTTGACATAAACCCGTGAAGGTAACGAGAAAGCGTCCGGCGCAGCTCGCATCGTCCTTCTATTTAGGGAGCTAGCTCGGAGAGTACGGAGTAAAGCTTTAAGGAGATATTTATTTATTTTGCCCCTGGTTTTAATAACGTTCAGACGCTTTAATTTTGACTCCTTGGCTTTGACTCGTCTCTCATGAGTGTCCCTATATATACAGCACCGGACTGTCTACACTTGTGCCGAACTCAAAAGTAGGCATTTACAAGTGCGGGAAAGGGGTTCAGCCCCGGCCGCACAAGAGTAGCCAAACGCGGCATGAAATTCGAACCTCCGGTAAATCCCTCTCAAAAGTAGCATGTTTATTTTTGGACTATTGATGTTCGAAATTTTTTCATAGGACGATCCTCTAAGAGTTGCCTACTCAACAGCCTGAGAAAGTTTTCTAGCAAACAGAGCTCGTTTCGTGGTGGAGGTGGCAAAATTTCGACTAAGTCCCACTTCGAGCACCCACCTCCGAAACTAACGGACATACAGGCGCCAAAATTGGAACGATGAACGGGCTGCCTGCTCCCAGGAAACTCTCAAACTGGCGCGCAGATAGGTGGCATAGGAGCGGAGTTGCCGACAAAATGTTGTTTCTTTGGCAAGTGAACAGAGCTCGTGAAAGAAATTTCATTCAAGCGCGGGTAAACGGCGGCGTGGGAAGTACCACACTGTTCAGCTATGCCAGTGAACACAGCTCGATCGTGGTGAAGCTGAAATCAATTTATTCAAGCGCGGGTAAGCGGCGGGAGTAAATATGACGCTCTTATGTTTTGCAGCGAACAGAGCTCGTTTCACGGTGGAGGCAAAATTTCGACTAAGTCCCACTTCGAGCACCCACTTCCGAAACTAAGATACGTAGACACGCCAAAATTGGAGCGTTGGACGGGCTGCCTGCTCCCAGGAAAGCGTCCAACTGGCGCGCAGATAAGTGTCGTAGGAGCCGAGTTGCCAAGGAAGCTTTGGTAGCGAACAGAGCTTGTTATGTGGCGGAGGAGGCAAAATTTCGACTAAGTCCCACTTCGAGCACTCACCTCCGAAACTAACGGAAGTACAGGCGCCGAAATTGGAACGATGAACTGGCTGCCTGCTCCCAGGAAACAATCCAACTGGCGCGCAGATAGGTGGCATAGGAGCCGAGTTGCCGACAAAAGTTGTTTCTTTGGCTAGTGAACAGAGCTCATGAAAGAAATTTCATTCAAGCGTGGGTAAGCGGTGGCGTGGGAAGTACCAGACTGTTCAGCTATGCCAGTGAACAGAGCTCGATCGTGGTGGTGCTGAAATCAATTTATTCAAGCGCAGGTAAGTAGCGGGACTAAATATGACGCTCTTAAGTTGTGCAGCGAACAGAGCTCGTTTCACGGTGGAAGCAAAATTTCGACTAAGTCCCACTTCGAGCACCCACCTGAGAAACTAAGGTACGTAGACGCGCCAAAATTGGAGCCTTGGACGGGCTGCCTGCTCCCACGAAAGCGTCCAATTCGCGTGCGGACATGTGTCATAGGCGCCGAGTTGCCACCCTCTCGTCCGCTCGAAGGTCGACCAGTGGTCTTTATTCAGTGGAAGCAAAAGGCTCGAGCACCAATTTTTTCTTTCTATGTGGCGATCGACGCGAAACCGGGATAAAAACACGCGGGCTTGCAACGTGTGCGTGCCCGCCAAATATCACGGCGATCGGCCGCGGTTCGCATTTCGAACGAGTCTCTCAACCGCTGAACAGAGCTCAAGACGAACACAGCTAGAGCGTCACGCCACGAGTCCGAAATTTCGACTGAGTCCGAATGGCAGGAAACTCGGTGGAAGGACGCGGCCTTAGGAGGTACGTCTGTCCGCCAAATATCAAGGCGATCGGCAAAGGTTCGCATTTCGAAGAAGTCTCAAACGATGAACACAGCTTGAGCAATCATGCCACAAGACGGAAATTTCGACTGAGTCCGAATGACCGGAAACTCGGTGGAAGGACGCGGCCTTAGGAGGTACGTCTGTCTGCCAAATATCAAGGCGATCCATGGTTTTTGAATTTTCGACGCGAGCGGGGCCCGACACCGCACTTTGGAACGACCAGCCGAACTGTTCGGGGTGGAAGTCAACCGATCCGGGCTTTAGTTATTGAATAGGCAACTCTTCGAGGTTCTCCCTATGAAAAAATTTAGAACATCAACAGTCCAAAAAAAAACATGCTACTATTTACTGGAGGTTCGAATTTCATGCCGCGTTTGGCCACTCTTGTGCGGCCGGGGAGTGAACCCCTTTCCCGGACTTTTAATTGCCTACTTTTCTGTTCAGAACAAGTGTAGACGGTCCGATGCTATATATATAGGGAGCATCGTTGAGGCGAATGGAGAGACGAGAGGCCAAAAATAAAACTTATTATCGTTATTACAACAAATGGGCATAAAAATAAAATACATTACTTCTTCGATCTCCCGACCGGCTTCTCGAGCAAGCTCCCTAATATAGAAGGTCGGTACAAGCTATGATCGACGCTTTCTCGATCCTTCACGGGTGCTGTCAAATTGCACGGGCGAAAGCTAGTAGGATTTACCCGGCTTGAGGCGCCAACGTTGCCAAGAACGTTCGGAACATCGGAAGGTTTCCCGCCTCCAGCGAAAGCAACCGCTCCGGCGGGGGGGTAGGGGAAACCATTTTGCTCGATCGTTGGTTCGGTGATGGGACACCCGTTTGACAGGTAACCCGGCTATGGAAAGTCTGGTTTCGCAGGCTTTGTTGACGGCCTGATCCTTACAGCCTAAAGGCTGGATTCCTTGTAGCAATCGCATCGACCGGCGGTTGTCACAGAATCGTTCCCGGGATCACCTGAGACGGACTGTGGGACGTTAAGTTTACGCTTCCTTTTATAATAAAAAGAGGCATTTCGATGGAGCTACTGAAAGCCCGATGACTGGATTTGAGGTTCGTGCTTGAGCTCTCACAGTAGAACGTCGATTCTAACCGGTGGAGAATGGATGCTCTTGATTTGGTGACAGATTCGAGTGAGCCTTCCACAGGAAGCTGCCCGACATCGTACCAGAGATAAAGAGAGCAAACGGCTGCCGTAAAGCAAACTCGGTTAGCCGGAATATAGATTTGAAAGGCGCCGACGGATATATCGCCCGTCCGTAGTGTCACTATGATCTCTGCGGAGATTCACGTTAATTTAAAAAATAAATCGGCCGAGGGTGTCTGCATCACGTACGCGGTGTTGGATACTGCTTGGCTGGTTGAGGAGTGTTTTGTAAGATACCTGGTTGATCCTGCCAATAGTCATATGCTTGTCTCAAAGATTAAGCCATGCATGTCTAAGTGCATACCGCATTAAGGTGAAACCGCGAATGACTCATTAAATCAGTTATGGTTCCTTAGATCGTACCACCCTACTTGGATAACTGTGGTAATTCTAGAGCTAATACATGCCGAAAAAAGCTCCGACCTTCGGGGACGAGCGCTTTTATTAGAACAAGACCAATACGGATCGGAAACGATCCGTTCCCGTTTGGTGACTCAAGATAACTTGGAGCCGATCTCACGGTCCTTGCAACCGGCGACGCATCTTTCAAATGTCTGCCTTATCAACTGTCGATGGTAGGTTATACGCCTACGATGGTCGTAACGGGTAACGGGTAATCAGGGTTCGATTCCGGAGAGGGAGCCTGAGAAACAGCTACCACCTCCAAGGAAGGCAGCAGGCACGCAAATTACCCACTCTGGCACGGGGAGGTAGTGACGAAAAATAACAACACGGGACTCCACGAGACCCCGTAATTGGAATGAGTACACTTTAAATCCTTTAACGAGGATCTATTGGAGGGCAAGTCTGGTACCAGCAGCCGCGGTAATACAAGCTCCAATAGCGTATATTAAAGTTGTTGCGGTTAAAAAGCTCGTAATTGGATCTCGGTGCCGGTCCGGCGGTCCGCCAACGCGCAGTTTCACTGCCGGCCGTCCCTCGGTGCTCTTCGTTGAGTATCTTGGTTGACCGGAACGTTTACTTTGAACAAATTTGAGTGCTCCAAGCAGGAATGTGCCCGCACGCATAGCCCAGCATGGAATAATGGAATAGGACCTCGGTTCTATTTTGTTGGTTTTTCGGAACCAGAGGTAATTTTTAATAGGGACAGACGGGGGCATTCGTATTGCGACACTAGAGGTGAAATTCTTGGACCGTCGCAAGACGAACTAATGTGAAAGCATTTGCCAAGAATGTTTTCATTAATCAAGAACGAAAGTTAGAGGTTCGAAGGCGATCAGATACCGCCCTAGTTCTAACCATAAACGATGCCGACACGGTTTCCTCGATGGCCCAGCGGGCAGCTTCCGGGAAACCAAAGTGTTTGGTTTCCGGGGGAAGTATGGTTGCAAAGCTGATACTTAAAGGAATTGACGGAAGGGCACCACCAGGAGTGGAGCCTGCGGCTTAATTTGACTCAACACGGGACACCGAAAGGATTGACAGATTGAGAGCTCTTTCTTGATTCGGTGGGTGGTGGTGCATAGCCGTTCTTAGTTGGTGGAGCGATTTGTCTGGTTAAATCCGATAACGAACGAGACTCTAGCCTGCTAAATAGACGTCCGATCTCGGGGTGCCGGCACCTCTTAAAACCTTCCGTTTTCTCCTTCTGTGGAGCTAGGGGAGGGAGGCGGGGGAACGGGCTTTGCCTGGGTTGGACGATCGCTTCTTAGAGGGACAAGCGGTGATTAGCCGCACGAGATTGAGCAATAACAGGTCTGTGATGCCCTAAGATGTCCGGGGCCGCACGCGCGCTACACTGAAGGAATCAGCGTGTGCTTTTCCCCACTCCGGAAGGAGCGGGTAACCCGTTGAACCTCCTTCATGAAAGGGATCGGGGCTTGCAATTATTCACCGTGAACGTGGAATTTCCAGTAAGCGCGAGTCATCAGCTCGCGTTGATTACGTCCCTGCCCTTTGTTCACACCGCCCGTCGCTACTACCGATTGAATGATCTAGTGAGGTCTTCGGACTGGCGGGATCCGCTGTGGGTCGCGGTGGCCTGCCGGGAAGATGACCGAACTTGACCATTTAGAGGAAGTAAAAGTCGTAACAAGGTTTCCGTAGGTGAAAATCAGTTTAGTAACACAAAATATATACATTACACAACAATATATACCCCAAATTTTGGCTATTCAAAGAATTTTCAAAAATATTGTTCTATTTCTCTTCACCCATGGATAAACATCAAACAACAAAAATAAAACAAAAAAATCTCAACATTGTATATATAAACTCTATAAAAAACTAACAACTCAAAATTGTATATATAAACTCTATAAAAACATACTAACAACATTCCTCAATTAAAAAAACAAATTTCGGAAAAAAATAACATTCTGTAATAAAAAATATAAAAATAGTATCAAAAATATACTCTATACAATTAAATTCCAACTAAGAAGACAAAATCACACAATATAAAAAAACAACCAATGTAAATAATGTCACAATACTCAAATCACTATTTACATATTTACAAATAAAAACATATTTACAAATACCCGCAGGGACACCTACATAAATTTAGTGGACCTATACCCAATTAAAATATTTTTTTAAAAAGTTCCACGTATAGGTCCACTTTTTAAAAAAAATTTTTATACGACCAGCCCTTTGATGGAAGAGTCTCTCCATAGTGTTGAACATCCATAGTTTCTTTATAAAAAGCCCCATAGCATTAAATTGGTTTTTGTATTCGAATGCGATTACTGCCGCTTGAATAGAACTAATGGCAAGTACAACTATTTGAGACAGCAATAATTTACATTTAAATGTTGCATTACTCGGAATGCCAAATAATAAATATTCATGGACACTCCGAGTATCCCCTCCAAGGTGGCCAACAAGATTAAGTAGACAATTATGAATTTTTTCCAGTTTTGAGCAGCACCTCAAAAAATGCTCCTCTGTCCCATTGGTATCACAGAATTGACAGTTCCCAGAACCTCTTCTATTAATTTTATGTAAAAACTCAGGGGTAACCCCTCCCTTCCTTCTAAATTTCCAGGCGGTGGCCACATCCTTTGCAATAAAGAAGTTGTTCCACTCAGATATAACATCATAGGGGAGGAGACCAGAAAAGATATTCAATTTTCTTTTTACAAAGATTTTTATCTGTTCACCCTCCCCGATATCATACTCCTTATCTCTATATTTATAATGTATTACATGGTTACAGAATCTGCATTTGCATTTGTGAATAATTTTTAACTTATTATTGCAGATCCTGCCACATTCGGTATTTATTTTGTGGACACCGCCTTGTAAAAAAAATTTCCTTGTTTTTTTAATAAATTCAGGGAGCAAATTTAATACTCCCTGCTTTAAAGAAGAAAAGAAGGGGTTGGATTTCCCATATTGTATAAAGAAAAAGTCCTGGAAGTACACAGAGTGGCTCTTCCGAATAGTATTCAAGACAAACTCGACTCGACTTCGAAACCTTAAAGAGTGAAGATTTTTCAGGTTTAGTCCCCCCTGAACAACGGTACCGTAGATAAAACCGCGTCTGGGCCATCGGTGTTTACCAATGATCCAGTGCGCGATCTCACCATTTAGTTTACCCAAAGATTTAACGGGGGGCTCAATAATTTTTATCTTCGAGTCGAGTTTGCTTATTAAAAATAAATTGGCCATGTTGGCTCGTTCTTTGACTGTTAGCAAATCGCCAAAGGTTTGCCACTTCTGTATACTCTCCTGTAACTCCCGGAACCAATGGGCAGAGTTGATCACTGCCTGATCTTTTCTGCTGAAAAAAATCCCCAAAATTTTAATACATTCCGCCACCTTGAATTGGGAGATATTCTCCAGCAACCCATTGCTGTCTTCCAAATAGTTAATAATGTTAGACTTGCCATAGTTAATTTTAGCATTAGATATCTCCCCATAATCACTTATCAACTTAATGATACTTTCCAGTTCTAGAGTACTAAACAAGAACAGCGAGATATCGTCCGCATAGGCAGTATAAATCGGCATTGTCGAAAATTTTCCCTCTCTAACAACCCTAATCCTGCTCATCACCTTTCGCAAAAAAGGCTCTAAACTCAAAATGAACAGGATAGGCGATAAAGCGTCCCCCTGCCTCAATCCAGAGCTCATTCTAATTTTATTAGATCTGCGGACCCCGAAACAAAGCTGGCATGACTGATTATTTAATATAATGGTTATCCAGCGGATATAGTTCTTTGGAAAATTGAAGGTCTCCAGTATCTCTAAAAGATACGAGTGATTAACTCTATCAAAAGCTTTTTCATTGTCTAGAGACACCAGGAGACCTCCATTATCCGCCAGAATATCGTTCATGTCCCGAATTATTTGCAGAGAATCCTGAATCGAACGGTCTTTCAGAAAAGCAGTCTGACAGACCCCGACCAACTCCTCCACCAGACCTAAGATTTTATTATATATTACTCTGGTTAGTATTTTTAAATCATTATTGAGGATCGAAATTGGCCGGTACTGTGTAACCGATACAGGATTCTCCACTTTCGGAACAAGAACGACATCAGCCATACCAGTGGAATACGGGAGTTTCCCCACCTTAAAAACGTGGATAAAGAGGTCCACAAGACAAGCCTGGACCTCTGGCCATAAATAGACATCCAGAGGTAAGCCGTCACACCCTGGAGCCGAGGACCCATTCAACTCATGAACAGCTATCCTGATCTCATCTAGAGAGATATGCCCATCGCCATCAGGGCCATCAGCGTTGTCCCGAAAGTCATAAAGATATCTCCTAATTTTTCCTAAATCAATGGGGGTCTCTTAATAGTTATGAAACACTTTAACAATTTCTTCCTCCTCATTGATTAATGCACCATTGTCTTCAATGCAATTTATCTCGTTTAACGAGGACCTAGCCCGGACAATTTTTTTTATCGTGGCAGATTGCAGACTCTGGAGACCATATTTATTCTTAAAATATATCTCCATTAAAAGGCTGTCATTCTGCTTATTTTTGATATTATAGTTTTTAACAAATAGCTGCAGCTTCAAGAAATCCCAGAACTGAATGGGGTCGTCGTTGTATTGCATAAAGTCTGTGTATTGTTTCGCAAAGGCTCTGAAATCACTCCTACAGTCATCATCACTAACCTTCCAAGATGGAAAGGAAACTTGAGACAGTCTGCCTCTGTACCGAAGGTTCAACCCAAAAGTAATACTTATGGGCCTATGGTCACCCTTCGGCCCCAGAGGAAGCACCTCACAGTGACGGACTGACTGCAGGAGATTCCGGGCGACATAAAACCGATCGATTCTGGCCCTGGAGTCTCCACGACTCCAAGTAAAAACTTTATTATTACCATTGAAGTGTCGCCAAACATCTATCGAATTCCAACTAACCAGACTCGATCTCAACAGAGCCCCCAACCCAGGACGCCATTCAGCTCTGTCCAAACGATCCAGGGTGGGGTCCAAGGTGACATTCCAGTCCCCGCCCAAAATATATAGTCCTAATGGATCAGTTTTAATATAATTGTTACATTTATTCAAAGCTGCAGCTGCTCTGGAATTGACCTGCGGAATTAGAACATTTATTATTCGAATGACTTGCGTTCCCACCATACAGGTCAATCCAGACATATAAGCTTCATCAATGACAGCCTTGTCTACAACCTTGCCACGACTTCTCGGGACTAAAGTAATAAGCCCATTAAACCTATGTGTCGCCTTGACAATGGAGACATCAAAATCCGCCTCCAACACCGACAGCCATGATGGCGTATTCTCTGACATGATGCCAGCTTCCTGGACCAAATAAATAGCATTTCTATCCCTCGAGACGAAATCAAGAAAAAAATTCTTGTTGCTGTAAGAGTTGAGCCCCCGGACATTCCAGGAGTAAACGGTCAAGACAGGGGCCATTATAGTTAGGGAGAGAAATGAATACAACACACCAACAATTATTTAATCTTGGGCTTTTTTGGCTGTTCTCGATGGCCTTTCTAATTTCCTCCTGTGAGGATTCCGATAGATTCTTTTGTTTTTGTTTTCTCCTGGCCACCAGGAGAAACTCCTCCATTGAATAGTTATAACGCTCCACCATTTCTTTAAGGCTGGTCTTTCTTTTACGAGATTCGCTAATCATCAAAAAGAAGTCGCCTTCAAGGCGAGCTCTCTTCTCAGAATTCAATCCCCCATCTAGAGATGGTTTAGGAAGTTTTGAAGAAGAATTTGAAGTATTCAAATCGTCTTGTTTTCTTAATTCAGTGACGTCTCCCTCTGAGCTCATAGATAGATCCTCTTCATTATTTCCGCTTTTATCAACCTCCTGATTTCCTAAAATATTATCTAACGGTTCAGCAATTGCCTCCCCGATATTCTTCTCCTTTATGATATTTTCCTCAATTATACTAATCGATTCTCGAATTATTTAATCATCCCCATCCTCCTCCATAACCAGAGATCCCTCCACGTTATCATTAACCGGGTCCTCTATACGCTGCCGCTTAGATTTCCTAGATGGCGTGGAAATATCTTGATGGCTGGCATCGTTCAATGATTTTTCCCCCAGGTCTCCCTGGTGAGCCGATGTCTTACTCATTAAAGCAGGGCAGTCTTTAATTAGGTGACCCTGATCACAATTAAAGCACGCCTTGACGGCCTTGGAAAGCCTAATGGGGCATTTCCAATCCGCCACTGCGATGCTTATTGAGTCCGGTGGTGTTACATTTGGTAGTGGAGAAACATATATAAATCTCTGGAATGAGAGGATCTCTGGGAACAGACGAGATCGTAGTATAAAAAACTTCTTGAGCTCCGTTATTATTTCACTCGGACGGACTGAGGGAAGGACCCCACTTAGCAACAGCTTCTCCGAATCTCTACTAAATTTCTCGGGGGTAACCTGAGCTCCTTTTATTAAAAGAGGGGATCTCAATAGTTTTTCTACACACACAGAATTCTTCATATAGACGTGGGTGAAGAAACCATCCAGCCTACCAATAGCCCGGATGGAATCCTCACCACACGTTTTATTAATGATTTCAACATAATCTTTTACTTTAGTCTCATCTAGTGTACGAATAACAACTCTGTTCTCTTCATAAGAAGCAGAGATTTCATCTTTGGACAGTTTTGGAGCTACCGCCACTTGACTATATGTAGCCATAACTAAAACTTGACTATTTGTATCAACAAATAGAAAAGTAAATAAATCAAGATGTTATTTGCCATAGGCAAACCTCGCTACAACGAGGCCTACTTTCCAAAAGAGATTTAAATTATTTATTTTTTTATAACAAATCAGTACAAAACACTACAAACAGTCAAGTTAGTACTTCCCCAAACAATAAAGATTCAAACACCCCAAACTCTTAATATAATTAGTATAAAACCAGTACAAAAAAACGACTTCCTGTCAAACAGGAAGTAACCAAAAAATTAGTTAAAAACCCATTAAAGGGGGATTTACAAACAGAGTTAGCAAAATAGTTATAAAATAAATCTAAATACACAATATTTGAGCATTTAGATTATTATGATTCTTAAAATTTTACCTTAAACCCTAAAAATCGCAAAAATATAGGTGAACACCCTAAGGTTAACAAGGAGAACCACAAAGTTTGCAAAAACATAAAAAAAAAACCCAAATTATTAACTTAAACCTACCCAAATTAGTCTGTTAACACTTATAATCAAAACTAACCCACCCTAGTAACAATACTAATTAAATTAACTAAGAAAATAGCCTCCTTGCTAACCTGCGGAAGGATCATTATTGTAAGATCAATTTTAAAAACTCGAAACGAGTCGCACGTCCGTACTCGAACCCGTAAGGGGGCTAACAGTCAAAGTTCGTACTGTAGACCAGGCAATGAATCTCAACGTTCTGTTGGGAGTCTGGCGGCAGTCATGAGACAAATAAACCGTGTCTGTAGGCTGCGACAGGTCGAGGAAACAGCCAGTTCCTCCAGAGGCTCTGATAGCTTGGGTTTGATGCTTTCGTCTGTACCGAACAGCTTGCAAGGCTGTGTGGGAGGAAGCACGGGCATACAAGAAGGCAGAGAGTCTGTTCTTGGGGCGATGTTTGGGCCGTGCCACACGTTCTCTAGTCAAAGAGAGATGGTACGGAAGGAACGACGATGTCAAGTGGCCAGCCAGCGGGACCCGAAAGAGCCCTGGTAAGGCATGGCTGCCGACAGCTGTGTTGGCCGTTGTTTCTGGGTTGGCAAGTATTTGCGTGACGCAAAATTATAAGTGAACAAAAGTACAGCATAACTTAGAAGAAAAAAAATATTTTTAAGTCCAACAAGCAAAAGCAGATCTGTTTTCCTAATAAACACCTGGGAACAGACCTACAGTGAGGTGTATCTATCGAAATTTTGATTCGAATCGATTGGCCCAGTAGCTGATGAACAGAGCTCGTACGTGGTGGAGGAGGCAAAAATTTTGACTAAGTTTGCTAGTGAACACAGCTCAAACGCAGCTGGCTGTACACTGTAGACTTTCGACAGCGTAGAATTTTGTGTTTCAAAGCAGCAATGCGAGTCGCCACCTCGACCCGAAATTTCGACCAAGTCCCAATGACCGGAGACTCGGTGGAAGGACGCGGCACTAAGAGGTACGTGCGTCCGCCAAATATCAAGGCGATCGGCCGTGGTTTGCATTTTCAACGAGAACAGAGCTCATTTCTCTTCTCAATGCTTCAAAACGCCTGTCTGTATGCCTCAATTCGTCGAATTTCTTGGCAAACGCAGCTGGCTGTACACTGTAGACTTTCAACAGCGTAGAATTTTGTGTTTCAAAGCAGCAAAGCGAGTTGCCACCTCGACGCGAAATTTCGACCAAGTCCCAATGACAGGAGACTCGGTGGAAGGACGCGGCACTAAGAGGTACATGCGTCCGCCAAATATCAAGGCGATCGACCG
Organism: Rhysida immarginata; assembly: GCA_023313115.1. Lineage (NCBI taxonomy): Eukaryota > Metazoa > Arthropoda > Chilopoda > Scolopendromorpha > Scolopendridae > Rhysida > Rhysida immarginata. The sequence goes on along the minus strand of JAHWFO010012364.1, from coordinate 5,752 downwards.
TGGTTCGCGTTTCCAAAGAGAACAGAGCTCATTTCTCTTCTCAACGCTTAAAACGCCTGTCTGTATGCCTCAATTGGTCGAATTTCTTGGCAAACGCAGCTGGCTGTACTCTGTAGACTTTCAACAGCGTAGAATTTTGTGTTTCAAAGCAGCAAAGCGAGTCGCCACCTCGACCCGAAATTTCGACAGAGTCCCAATGACCGGAGACTCGGTGGAAGGACGCAGCAATAAGAGGTACGTGGTTTATTGAATTTTCGACGCGAGCGGGGCCGGACACCGCACCTTGGAACGACCAGCCGAACTGTTCGGGGTGGAAGTCAACCGATCCGAGCTTTAACTATTGAATAGGCAATTCTTCGAGGTTCTCCCTAAGAAAAAATTTCGAATATCAACAGTTCAAAAAAAACATGCTACTTTTGAGAGTGATTTACCGGAGGTTCGAAATTCATGCCGCGTTTGGCCAATCTTGTGCGGCCGGGGAGTGAACCAATTTCCCGGACTTTTAATTGCCTACTTTTCTGTTCAGAACAAGTGTAGACAGTCTGGTGCTATATATAGAGAGAGGGACGTTGAGAGCAAGTGTTGAGTTGAGGCGATGATACTAAGCAACCGGGATCCGTGTTGGTTACCCCTACTTGAAGGTCTGGCCCTACCTTTTGCGTCCTACCCCTGAAAACCTGATACCGCCCTATGACCCATCGGACGTGACCCTACGTTCGAGAGCGTGTCAGCTAGCGATAATCGCTTTGTCTGCCTGACCGTTGCTTTTAACCTGCAAACCCGATAGCGCCCATCCGACGTGACCCTACGTTCGAGAGCGTGTCAGCTAGCGGGAATTGCTTTGCCTGCCTGCCCGTTTATTTTAACCTGAAAACCCGATACCGCCTTATGACCCATCGGACGTGACCCTACGTTCGAAAGCGTGTCAGCTAGCGTGAATCAGCCTGCCTGTCCGACCCATTGAATCCTAACCGCTTTCAAGTGCGAGTTGGCGGGGAAGCTTAATGAGCCCCTAGCCCGAGGCCGGGGTAAATTAACACCACTCTAACCCTTGGCCGGTCATCATGCTGGTTCGCCAAACTGTAGCGGGCCGATGACATTCGGGTTACGATTGGTTACGAGGAGTTGACTTACCCTAACTGATACAAACGAAATAGAAACTTCGTAATTCCTACTTGAGGCCCCGCTGCGGCGTGTTCCAATGAAAATCGAGAGAGAAATAAATTCTAAAGCAAGAACTGGTGTCCTAAAGTTTATAAAATGTCTGAAGTAGCGAAAACGAAGCTAAAGTGCCCCATTGAGGGCTGCCAGTGGAGGTCGAGCAATTCTGAGCACGCGAACCAGCACCTCGTTCGAGCGCATAAGATCCACTCCCCCAAGCGGCGCAGATGGCTCATTGTTGAACGGAAAAAGGAATTAATGTGTAAAGGTCAGAGAGCCTTAGACGATAATTTATTGAAACTGCTGGCAAAGCATCCTGAAAATACGGCTGAAGGGCAGGCGACGTCACCGACGTTGAATAAATCGGCACGTTCCGACGATGAGTGTAGTAGCCTGTCTGAGGACAGTGACAGCGAAAGTTCGGGGTCTGCTGCCATCCCACTCTTGGCGTCTTCGTTCCATAGCAAAACACTGAGGAGTGGCAAAGTCATTCGACCGAGCAAGCCCGAAGAGCGTTTTTTTGATCTGTACTCGGAACACATCGAGGATACGAGCAAATATTGGAAGGCAAAAGTTGGCTTGGCCAGAAGCATAATTGGATTTATTTACGAAAAGTCAGGGCAAAAGTTAGAACCCACTCTGGGTGGACCTATCAACTGGGTCCCCCTATTTGACATACGCTCGGTCGAAGACGGTGTTAAGTTGTTTGAGGGAGAATGAAAGATTCGCCCGCAGACCTTGAAAAAATACATTACTGCTTTTACGGAGTGCTTAGCCGCCCAACTGCAGAGGAACGAGGGCCTGTCTGACCCGAATTTCCGCTTAAAAATCGAGCAGTTGTCTGAATGTTTAAAACTAAGAAGCCGAGGTAAGATGCAAGAGCGCCTTTTTCAGAACAATCAGTGGTGACGTTGACGAGGAGAAAGCGAAACACGCCCTTACTGCTGCAATCAGAAGCCCAGAAGTGGCAGCCACTGTGCGGAGTCTGTTGTCGAAAGCTTATGTCGAAAGACCCTTATGTTCAATTCGGAAGGGCGTCCGCTGAAACGGACCGATCGGCAGCTAACACTGCCACAGGCGAAGCATCAGCTACCGGTGATCGAAGCCCATAATGCCCGAAGAATTCTGAAGCGTTATGTCTGGTTCTCCGGTATCTGAATCACTTTCCGTCCACTGCCGCTCAACATTACCAAGCAGGGAACGCAAGTTTTTATCAAACTGCGTACTGCAAGGTGAACAGTTTTTTGAATATATCCCCGGCTGAAGGCGTGGTTCCTTCGGACGAAGCTTCCACCATAAGTGAAGGGGAGGACGAAGAAACATTAGAGGACGAGCAAACGGACTCTAGTGACAGCGCCTTTTAACCTATTAATTTTGTTAAATAATTAAATTAAATTAATAAATAGAATGTATACATATATCTTTGTAAACTAATTTTAGAAACACTTGCTAAAATACAGGTGAACAAAGCTAGAATGGGCGTTCCGTGGCGCGGGGCCGCTGGCAGCCCCCCTTCCCGCGAATGTGCGCTTGATGGCCCGGCAAGGAGTGAGGGGAACGGGCGTGCATCCCTTAGCACGCTTGTGCGTCTGGTAGCACGACCGTCGGGGCTGTCTGGGGCATGGAACTGCCCGTCGGTGGACGTGTATTGCTGTTAGAATATAGGTGAACAAAGCTAGAATGGGCGTTCCATGGCAAGGAGTGAGGGGAACGGGCGTGCGTCCCTTAGCACACATGTGCGCCCGATAGCACAGTTGGGCCGAATGGCGCACGCGGTCTCAAACAGCCGCGTTGGGGCATGTGCCTGGATCCGCCCATCGTGGATGTTTATTAGAGCCGAGTTGCCAAGGAAGATTTGCTAGCGAACAGAGCTCGTTTCGTGGCGGAGGAGGCAAAATTTCGACTAAGTCCCACTTCGAGCACTCACCTCCGAAACTAACATAAGTACAGGCGCCAAAATTGGAAAGACAAACGAGCTGCCTGCTCCCAGGAAACCATCCAACTGGCGCGCAGATAGGTGGCATAGGAGCCGAGTTGCCGACAAAAGTTGTTTCTTTGCTAGTGAACATAGCTCATGAAAGAAATTTCATGCAAGCGCGGGTAAACGGCTGCGTGGGAAGTACCAGACTGTTCAGCTATGCCAGTGAACAGAGCTCGATCGTGGTAGAGGTGAAATCAATTTATTCAAGCGCGGGTAA
>JAHWFO010012361.1:0-10932 GCA_023313115.1 Rhysida immarginata | reverse complement strand
CATTGTAGATTTTTTTTAAAACTCAATTTACCTGGAGCTCAATGGGATTTTTGCATTCCTTAAAAAATTGTGACGTCGTTGTTTGCTTTTGCGCTTATTCCGTGAAACAGCATCAACAGTAAGGTGTGGTTTCCACTTCACCGGAATCACGCCAGAACGGAACCCTAACGGAAAATTTTTATGATGTCACTTCCTTTCCATTCCGTTTTTGATCACCAAAATGTAGATGGAAAGTTTGTTGAGCTGTGTTGAAGAAAAATTTCCATTCCGTTTCGCCACAGAAGGCAGCATCGCCATGACATCATCGCGTCAACTTCGCTGCTGTCGGTCTGGCGCTTCACCGCCATTATTGTGTCTATCGAATCGAGTCTGCATTCTCTCCATCTCCCTTGGCGAACTTCGAAGAATATGGCAAAAAATAAAAAGAATATTGAAAAGAAGCTGCTCTGCATTCACCTGGATGAGTTTTCAGAGGGAAAAAAACTTCATAAATACCAAAAATTTGATATCCAACTAGAGCTTATTGTTGTAGCACAGCGGTATGTTGCTGGCATCTTATTTTGCAGGTACGGGTTCAAATCCCGCCCTCGGAAATGTTTTTTTTTTTCTTCCTAAATTCATTTTAATATGTACGGAAGTTCAGTAATCCATTTTGTAATCATAATCTCAATTTTCCAATTTGCTACTATTATCTATATATATAAAATCCAAACTTTTGCGATTATTCCGTGAAACAGCATCAACAGCATTATTTCGCGCAGGAATATAATGTATCTTATTTTCTAATAGGGCTTTTCGTGGCGACCAATCTGCGGATGATTGGGGGGGGGGGGGTTAATTACAGTATTTTGGTTATAAAGGCATGTAATGAATAACATTTTTAAGAGCCAAAAGATTGATTTTTAGAAGACGCTCATACATAACAATAGCGAAGCATTGCCGGGTCTGCTAGTAGGTGTATAAACTTGTGTGAATAGGTGTTTATCTGTGTGTAAATTGTGTAGACACATGTGTAAATTTTGTAGATATATGTATAAGGGTCGTACAAATGAAAACGAAAATTTGTGTGGGAAAAAAAAGACGACGTGCAGGATTGTAAGTTTTTGTTTTCAACAATTGCGAAACCCCACGTGCAAATTGAACAATAGGTTGCAAGTGTTGCATTGCCTGAGAAAGAACGATAGCTCGCACTTCGAAGCTCTGCGAGTGATCGCTTCGTCCAAACAACAAAATGGACTCAACGAAACGGAAACCGCATTTAACAGGAGAAGAGAGAGAATGCTTGTGGCGGGAGGGACATCTACGCGTAGTGACCGATATACAGATCTAGTAAATTTATAGGAAATGTAGCTTTTCTTGACTTGCAGATGATCGGCGACGTTAACAATATTCATTCTATCCCATATTAGCTGCTCGAAGCTAAGATAAAATTGTTTAAATCGTTCCATTTCTCCATTATGCGATGGGAATCCGCCATGTTGCTTGTTTCGATATTTGAGTTAGTTTGGCACCTGATTCTGTTGGTAGGTGGCGGTACAGCTTGCCACTTCCTTTTGTATTGAACGGAAGGCGTACAAGTTGCACTGTACGTAGCCACTGCATTACTGAAAATGTTTAGATGTCCTTTTCTTGGGTCACCTGTTCTGGATTCTCAGATTTGGCAAATATAATTTAATTTAATTTACCGTAAATCCTCTACTATACGAGGTGCATTCAAGTTCTAAGGCCTCCGATTTTTTTTCTAATTAACTACTCACCCGAAATCGATGAAACTGGCGTTACTTCTCGACGTAATCGCCCTGCAGACGTACACATTTTTCACAACGCTGACGCCATGATTCCATGGCAGCGGCGAAGGCTTCTTTAGGAGTCTGTTTTGACCACTGGAAAATCGCTGAGGCAATAGCAGCACGGCTGGTGAATGTGCGGCCACGGAGAGTGTCTTTCATTGTTGGAAAAAGCCAAAAGTCACTAGGAGCCTGATCAGGTGAGTAGGGAGCATGAGGAATCACTTGAAAGTTGTTATCACGAAGAAACTGTTGCGTAACATTAGCTCGATGTGCGGGTGCGTTGTCTTGGTGAAACAGCACACGCGCAGCCCTTCCCGGATGTTTTTGTTGCAGTGCAGGAAGGAATTTGTTCTTCAAAACATTTTCGTAGGATGCACCTGTTACCGTGGTGCCCTTTGGAACGCAATGGGTAAGGATTACGCCCTCGCTGTCCCAGAACATGGACACCATCATTTTTTCAGCACTGGCAGTTACCCGAAATTTTTTTGGTGGCGGTGAATCTGTGTGCTTCCATTGAGCTGACTGGCGCTTTGTTTCTGGATTGAAAAATGGTATCCACGTCTCATCCATTGTCACAACCGACGAAAAGAAAGTCCCATTCATGCTGTCGTTGCTCATCAACATTGCTTGGCAACATGCCACACGGGCAGCCTTGTGGTCGTCCGTCAGCATTCGTGGCACCCACCTGGATGACACTTTTCGCATTTTCAGGTCGTCATGCAGGATTGTGTGCACAGAACCCACACAAATGCCAACTGTGGAGGCGATCTGTTCAACAGTCATTCGGCGATCCCCCAAAACAATTCTCTCCACTTTCTCGATCATGTCGTCAGACCGGCTTGTGCGAGCCCGAGGTTGTTTCGGTTTGTTTTCACACGATGTTCTGCCTTCATTAAACTGTCGCACCCAAGAACGCACTTTCGACATATCCATAACTCCATCACCACATGTCTCCTTCAACTGTCGATGAATTTCAATTGGTTTCACACCACGCAAATTCAGAAAACGAATGATTGCACGCTGTTCAAGTAAGGAAAACGTCGCCATTTTAAGTATCTAAAACAGTTCTCATTCTCGCCGCTGGCGGTAAAATTCCATCTGCCATACGGTGCTGCCATCTCTGGGATGTATTGACAATGAACGCGGCCTCATTTTAAAACAATGCGCATGTTTCTATCTCTTTCCAATCCGGAGAAAAAAAATCGGAGGCCTTAGAACTTGAATGCACCTCGTAGTACACGTCGTCCACGATCGCCGTCGTTGATCGAATGGGAGACCAGGAAACGCTAGCAACAGGTAAACATTCGTAGCGATAAGTCATATACGCCTCCCCTCCCACTTCACCGAGTCCCGCAGACATAACACACACATGTTGATATGACCTTTTTTACTCCATTTCCAGTCAGGAACTATTCCCTGCAGTTTGTCGGTGTACTTAAAATTCACCTTACGTAATAAAAATTAGCCAATCAGCGAAATACATGATAAAGAGAGCAATGAGGTAGGGAAGCCCATTAGATGCAAACAAGGCAATAATTTACAGACAAGCCATATAAAGATTATCGAAAGAAAAAAAAAAAATAAGCTTAAGAAATATTATTTTTAGGTAAAGGAGATTTTACAATCTGGTCAAAACGTGTGGATTCACCCAACTTCAATAAAAATCTTGCGTCATTCTTCTTGAATTCCAGCGTTTCGAAGGGCTCCAGTAGATATTCTTTATCGGCGCATTTCAGTACTTGACTTTCGTCTTGGAAACACTGTGGTCGGTTTCCAGCATACATTTCGCTACTGCCGATTTTTTTCTGGATGTCCATATTTTTCATGGGCAACATGTTCCTTGAATCTGGTTTCTGTATTCCTTTTCGATTTTCCTTGGTAAACCTTTTCTCAGTTATTGCAGGGGATTTTGTGTATTCCCAACTGTAACAAAGGGAGTTTTTTTCCTTGGAGTTTCCCAGTAGAAAATAAAAGAAATAAAAAACGCTTTCACCACAATAAAAATTAAGGGAAAATACGCTTTCTGAACCTGGAAGCGCTTTTCGACAGCAAGGCTATCATCATTCAGCAGGGACCAAGGAGTACACTAGGGGGAACTGAGTAAACTGACTTGAAAGCGGAAAAACTGAGTATATATAGCGAAAAGATCACGGTTTTAGGCCAATCAGATAAATTACACCAAACGGGACAAATTAATGATTGGGCAGTCGGGTCCACTATTGGATTAATGCTGAGTCACCAATGGGAATTTAGTCTGAATTTAGTAGTAAATTATTATTGGTTTTTTGTATGGCCATACTTTCAAAAGCATCCAGCAGGTGTTTTTTATTTATTGAATGTAATAATAATTATTATCGATGGAAAAATCATGTCCAGTCTCGAAGGAGTGTTTTGCTATGGCGGAAAGGTTGCTTCTCCCGAATCTTCTGTGGTCTATGTGTTCTTTAAACTTGGTTGTTAAACGGCGTTTTGTTTGACCTTTGTAAACCATTGGGCAATGGGAACAGTGGGCTTCATAGACTCCAGACTTCTGTAGGTGCTATACTTTGTCCTTGATATTATCTAATAAATATCTAATTTGGTTCGGGTTGCTAAAAGATAAAAAAATGTTATGTGGTTTAAAGATCGAATTAAGGCCTTTAATAAAAAACTTATTATAGGGTAAGGAGATAATTTTTTTCTTTTCTTTAACGGTGTGTAAGGTGTTTGTGTCTGAAATAAACTTTTTGAATTTCCTCTTTCTTAACAGGTCTACAATAGTTCTATACCTCGTCCAACAAGAGAAAAACAGGGTGTGTCACAGGAAGTTTCAGATTAGCCAATCAGAGAAAGGGGGCCTCATGCGCTTACTCACTTCTGTCTCATGTCTCATTGAAGAAGCACTTTATAATATTACAGCAGAAGCTTTAATATTATTCAGTTGCTTTGCTTTAATTATAATTAAAATAATTGTACACTTGATAAAATTGTCTTTTAACTCAATTTTCTATATATCGTTTACTTATTTTAAGGTAATAACGTGCAGTCTGTTTAACCATCATTTTTTTTAAATATTTATACATTCTAATGACATGTTTTTTGTTTTTTTTAAAGAATTATAAGGTTTTATTAAAGATGCTATCTTATTTTTTATTGTTTTATGATACGTTTTCCATTACAGTTAACGATATCTCTTTCGTTTATTTGCTGGCCATGAGAATGTATAGTCTTGAAAAAGACTTTTTGAATTATATCTAAATTCAGGCTAAGGAGATTGTGGTAGAACGTTAATGTCATTCCACTCTTCTTCTTCTTCACTGTTGCTGTCTTCTCCATTAACATGAATTATTAAAGGCTCCACTTGATCTTCAATCAAACAGTCCGTTTCCCAATATCGTTCTTCCACACGCAAAACGTGTTCTATCGCTTTTCTCCAATTTTCAGGAGTTACATTATCAATTGCCGTTCTCGTTAGTTTTTCAACATCAGCAATCTTGAAAGTTGTATTCTTCTTCCGTATATATTCTTTTACCTGTGCCCAAATAAGTTCAATGGGATTGAGATCACAATGATAAGGAGGTAGTCTTATCACTAAATGGCCGGCATCGCTAGCCAGTTCATCTATAACATAGCGCTTTGCTGTTTTGTGTTGTTTGATAACATCGTACAGCTCACCTTTTGACATTTTTGCTTCGGTAGGTATTTCTCATATCCGATTTCCTTGTATTGCTGCACGGCGCTTTGGCCTTCTCCACCGAGTGATATGGGGCATTATCCATGACGATTACTGAATTTTTCGGAATATTTGGCAGCAGTATTGTTCTAAACCATTCATGAAAACAATCCCCATTCATTTCGTCATGGTAATCTGCGGATTTATTTTTTGACCGAAATAATAAACAGCAGTCGTTCACAAACCCTTTATCGCTTCCAGCATGCAAAAGAATAAGACGGGAGCCTTTACCCGTAGGAATGAAACGCCCGCGGTAGGGTTCCGAGCTCCCTGGTTGAGCACAGCTTTTCCCGTTGTGATGCCACTGTCTTTCACGGCCATGGTGTGCATTAGCCCACGTTTCATCCAGATATATGAAAGTACGAGTGGGGTCCCTGCGTAGCATTTCTACTTGCCTTAAAAAACGACGTCGTTGTGAGATAACATCTGTCCGCTCGATGTAAAATTGACGGTGGTTGATTTTGCCATACTTCATATGCAATTTATCATGCATAATGGTGGCGAAGGAAGTTCTCGATCCGACGTAGTCAGTTCTTTCTCTAAATTTCTGGTACACATTTTTCAGAGTAGGATAATTACCTTCTGAGTGTATTTCGGATACACATGCTCGTGCAATCGAGAGGTCAAAGTCATCCAGATTCGTTGTTCGAGATTCCCTGGGCCTTTTCTTTCCAGGAGTCGAAAAGTGAGGAGAGGGGGTGGTAGCTTCGCATGAAGACGCTTCGTTTCCTTCTTGAACAATTGTTCGAACGCAAGAAAAAGAAACTTGCGTTGCCTTGGAGGTTTCTTCTATCAAGGCAGATGAACTTTTAAAACATTGTTTTCCTTTTAAGTAGCAAAATACATTCCACACAATCTCCCTAGCCTGGCTGTGAATAGTTTTTCCTTGTTTGGCTGAAGAGCTGTTGCACGGCCACGCCATTACAAATTGACTTGTGTAGCCGCTGAAGGAGAGATCCCACAAAGCATTGCGGATGAGTGAGTAGTCGATATCACACCGGAAACACGCCCTGTTTTTCTCTTGTTGGACGAGGTATAGAGCTGTAACCATTTTTTATAGCAATATTTTTAATTAAGTAGATTTCGTTCTTAAAAGCGGTTTTACTTAGGGGAAGATTGAGGGCTCTATCGATCATAAAGATAAACGTGGAAACTTTTTGATTCCAGGGGTGACTAGAATCAATGGGAATGTGTTTAGTTTATTGGTTGGTTTTCGAAAAATGTCGAAAGATAATGAGTTATTATCCCTAATAATTAAAATATCCAGAAAGGGCAGCTTATTATTCTTATAAAATGAATAGTGGCACTCCCATGGGATCATGCCTCAGTCCGATAATGGCTGAGATTTTCCTCAAAAGTTTCGAGGTCATTCTGAAAAACTCTGGTAACTATTTTCCCGACACTTGGTTCCGGTACGTCGATGACATTTTTGCCATTTTTGATACCAATATTTGTGATGTCAATAATTTCGTTGAACACATCAATAGCTTCTTTCCCTCGATCAAGTTTACTTTCGAAATGGAAGAGAATAATAAGCTGCCCTTTTTGGATATTACATTCCATGTCTCTGTTGCAGTCTTCCCCAATTTGTAGCAGAACTTGATGTTTACACGTTGCTCCATTGCGCTGTGATACTTCCTCTCACACTGATTATGTTCAACTGGTCGCAGTCTGTTTACACTGCCAGTCACATGCATTGCATGCTGTGTATCGATTCTCCCCAAGTCTTTGAAGAATCATGCGCATGCGCAAGCACTTGCGTCAAGTTGCCGTTCAGTTATGACACCATTCATCGAACTTCTTAGACATACTATGTATATATATCAGTACGCCAATAGACTACTTTTTAGCCATATGACTGACATAGTATCAATTATCGATACCTATATGGCTGAACATAAAAAGCTAATCGAACGTCAAAAAGTTCAAATAGCAAAACTTATGAAACAATTGCCATCTTAGAATGGGATGGGTGTAGGGAGCGACTGCGTAACCAAAACCAAATCATCACGTAGGAAAAACTGTTGGAAATATAACAACCCGAATCACATGTCACGGAACTGTAATTTAAACAAGTACAGGCCGGTCAGACAGCTACTGATCGGCCTCCTAGCAATCTCTCTAACGAAATGTGGAAACAATTTGTTCTACATAAAGGCTCGTATAGGGGGCTTGACTATCCCCATGATCATAGATACAGGCAATGAGATTTCCTTAATTCATCACGAAATTGTAGACCAATTGGGCAGTAAGGTAACCCGCACCCAAGAAGACATAATCCTCCGTTAGTCAAGCAATATTAGCTGATGTTATGGAAAAAATCGATTTTATATTTTTGCATCATAACAGTAATCCAGGTTAATAGAGTACCCGAAGTATTCTACTATAATAAGATCTCTTGTATAATGCGATCCCATTTTCAGAGGCCAAAAAACCAGTAAAAATGTTTACCCTCTTGTATAATGCGATCCCCATTTTTTGATTTGTCACTAACTTAGGAGAAATAAAATATGCAAGAATGTACAGGAAAAAATCTCTATTTTTTTACAATTTGAAAAATGAATAACCTGGATGTATGCAATTAAAAAACTTCAAAATCTGATTCATTATCGCCCGATTCTTCAAAAACTTCCTTAATACAGTACAATGGTTGTTTATTATAAAAGTTTTAATAAAAAGTTTATAATTAACTAATAAATAGTTATTTAATTTTTGAGAAGACAAAAATGATACATAAATAAATAACAAAAATGAGTTTTTATAAATAAAATCTACCATAAGTTTACCAAAAATGATACAGTTATGGTAGATTACATGTACTTTTATTGTATGTTCATTTTTTGAAATTATTAAAGTACACATTATGTATTCATGCATTAAGTACTGTAATAAATATTCATTTGAACTTTAAAAAACGTTTTTGGACAATTTCAGGAGATAGAACATAGTGGCTGTTAAAATTTTTACTGATCGAAAATTTATTTCACTTTTCACCTTTATTGTTACAAATTTATTTAATGTCATGCCTATATTGTTCAGTTATTATCAATAAACGGCATCAAGAGAAATTATAATAAATAAAATGTAATCACAGTGAATTTTTTCCCCAATGGCGTAGCCATTTTGTTTTTGAGAATTCACTTTTGCATTAGCTTTTGGGCACGAAAAATTGAGAAAAAAAGGGAATTAATGTGCTATATATTCTATATACAACATAATATACTGCAATATACCTGTATATTAAATATTATATGCTAGTTTTCATTTGAAATTCATCAGATCAAAGTTAGTTTTACCCCCGTTAGCTTTTAGCGACGTAAAAATGGAGGGGAAATTGAGATAAAAAGCGAATTATGTACCATGTATGGACATAACCGAAAATTAGGTCACTGAGGGATACCCGCAATAAGTAACATTTTCATATAACATAAAAAGTAACTATACAAAACAACACACAGTAAAAACTAATTAATAAAACATCAAATAAGGCTACAATAATTACAATAAACAAGGGTAGGAATATTACAAATACAAGAATAATGTAGTTAAACCTGATATTCCAGTGACAGGAGACGAACGTAATGCTGAAGACCTCTGTTAAAAGAACGAAAATCCATTTCGGATTGCAAATATGCCAGTAAAACAGACCAGCATTTGATCCCGATATGGGACAAACAACGTCGCTGATAATTACGTGTAGCCATCGGTGGTATAACGGAGCCACTAGCTCTAGTAAAGTAGTTATGTTTAATAATATTGCTAGACAGATCAAATATCGGAGAAACCACCAACAAAGAATTAATGCACTTGAAAACAAACAAACAGACCTGCGAGAATTACAATTGAAAAACAGAAGGAACATTCAACTCTGAGAATTTACAGGTAACTAAGTGATTTTTAGGTAAACCATAGTAGATCCGGAGAAACCATTTTTGAAGTTTAAAAATACGGTGCAAGATACAGGAAGTAGAATAACCCCAGAACAGAATACTATAACAAAGGTAAGAGTGAATCCACGCAAAGTACATCTGGAGAATAATTTTCTTAGGCAAAAAGCGAAGACGAGAAATAGTACCTAGCCTTCTATTCAATTTAGTAATCATATGATCTGCGTGACAGTGCCAAGAAAGGTCATGAGAAAGCGTTATACTTATACCTAAGTAAGTAAAAACGGATACAACAGTAAGCCTGTAATTATTAAAATATAAAGGGAGAACGTGAAGAATGCCTATTCTGTTGCGTTGGTGGAAAATCATTGCCTTGGTTTTCTCTGTGTTAACCTTGAGATGATTAGCATTGGACCAGACATATAGATTAGATAAAGCGGAGTTTAGAAGAGAGATCAATTCATGCATGTCAAATTTTGCTCCGATAAGAGTGACATCGTCGGCATATAGTATAAGCTTTAGGTTGTTACTAGGTTGAATATAAGAAACTATATCGTTGATAAATATAGAAAATAATAGTGGCGAAAGAATCGAGCCCTGAGGCACCCCAATGCTACGTGTAGTTGAAGAAGATAGACCAAATAAATTTAAAGAGTAAACCCGTTCAGTCAAAAAAGATGCTAGCCATTGTAGGGGAAGACCTCGTATCCCACATTGACACGAGAGTTTATCCATTAGTCTATCTACGGGTACTAAATCGAAGGCTTTAGAGAAATCAACAAAGACAGCAACAACATGACTATTAGTGGCCATATTACCAGAGACATACTCCAACAATTCATAACAGGCCGTAGACGTGTTTCGATGGGGAATAAATCCATGTTGACATGAAGTAATAAACCCATTAGAAAATATATACGCGGATAGCCGGTTGTAAAATAATCTTTCAAATACTTTCGCAAAGAAAGACAATGATGTAGCGGGGCGATAATTCGTATAGGAACGGGGATCTCCCTTCTTAAATATAGGAGTTACCCTAGCTCGCTTCAGCACGGCAGGAAAAACACCAGTTGATAACGAACAGTTGAAAAGTAGAGCTAATGGACGAGCAAATAAAGGGGTGAACTGACATAAAATTTTAGGTGGGAGGCCCAGGGGATCAAGCGACATAGTAGATTTAAGTTTTTTTGAAATCGATACTACCTCATCAAACGTAGTGGGAGTCACAAAAAAACTGGACAAGTTATTTAAAAATTGGACTGAATCAATATCAATAACTGTATCATTAGAAGTGTCTGGTGAGGGCGGTAAAAGTGAATAAAGAAAATGGGATAATGCATTACTGTCGAGATCGTCAGTGTATTAAAATTTCCTTTCCTGATACATGCCAAATGTTCACCAATTCTTGTCTTGATTGCTCTCCGTGATTGCCCGTAGTAAACCGCATTACGTTTGGCACATGGTAGTTTGTAGACTCCTGGTCTATTTTCCTGCGTAATTATATCCTTTGGGTTCTTTATATGTTTTTTAGTTGTGTTGGAAC
>JAHWFO010012354.1:0-21519 GCA_023313115.1 Rhysida immarginata | reverse complement strand
GGCATCGGAGTGCCGCCATCTATGGCCAAAACGCGGAGATCGAGCTCGGGGTCGCACGCAGGAGCAGGAGCGTCGCGTAAAGAGGAAAAGGAAACGGCGCAGAAAGGTGCGTAAGCATCGGGGTCTCAAGCGGGATTTTGAAAATCGTGGAAGAGAGATTTTGCCATCAAGCTGTTCGGTCGGAAAAAGACTGCTCCGATCTGAATTACACGGGAGAGCAGTCCGCCCAAGCAACGTTGGAGAAGGCAAAGCAACAGGAGTCTCGACGAATGTTTCGATACAGCTCGAGGTGCAATTCGGGCAGTGACAGGAGTGCCGAGAATGATGCCTGGTGCGCGGGGAGCGAATGCGTACGAGTAAACTTTTTGTTAACATGTTCTCATCCCGTGCTAGCTTCAGGTGACTTTCCTGTGGTCGTCTCATCGAAGCCGTTGGATCAGCCCGTCGCCAACCCAGCCCAAGAGATTGGTTCCTGTACTCCGAGTTTCGTCGAGGAAAGGTCGCTTTTCGAGTCTGTTATCGTCCAAGCTCCGTCCCTCGTTTGAGTGACACGAGTCCTCGTCGTCGCTGCTAGTTTTGGAGCCGAGGATTGAAGCAGATTCCACAACTGGATCCCCAACTGATTCCTTTGAGTTCGAGCGCTTGGATAACGCCCTGGACTGAGGAGGACTTTTGGGTGGAAGGCTTAGGCTCCTTTGTAACCTATACGATAATTTTCTATACCGTATTTAACAGCTTGTATTATGGCTAAAATTGCTCTCCCGTTGCCATGCGTTTACTGCCCGCTCGAGTGCAGATAAATTTAGCGTTGGCGCTGTTCACGTAGTTTTTGCTTTCTTTTTCTTTCGACGCGTGCAGGCCGAGTTTAACTCTCTGCACTTGAACGGTAACAAGTTTAGCTGGTCGCGTTCTTAATTTACTGACACGTTAAGCTAAGCTTTCCATTTTTTTTTTTTGATAGCAGTTTTCGCCGGTTTGGAGCCGGACGCCAAGATTAACTCAGCGGCTCATGTTCGTACTATGGTGTCGGCATAGCGCTCCACACCAGCATTTCAATTTTTTTTGGCAGTCGCCTTATCAGTGAAGTCGCATCGCAGACCCGAGGTTTTCTATTTGCTGCAACGTGCCGCAGGAAACCTGTCTATTCTCTTAGGGCACGAGAGGGAGATTCGCCCGTAATGCCCATGTCAGGCGCTTACCACTTGTTTATCTTATTGTAATTTTTGTACAAGTTTACAACAATTTTTTTTTCTTTTCTTTTGTTTGTGAAAGGGATTCGTTTAGGCGAATATCTGTTAGGGCAAGGCGCAAGCCTTTTGCGTTTCTTGCGCGTAAGTAAGATCGTCGCCCTTATTATTGTTTAGTTTAAATTTATTTAATAAACAATCTTTATTTCTGCCATAAGTCTATGCTCTGTGTCTTCTTACATCTTTCACCATTCTTCCACTGTGCAATACTCTAAGAATATGTGACAGTTACTACCAAAGGATGCACTGCTGCTCACCGAGCGCGGTAGGCCGACTAGGGCCCCGTTAACGCTACCTAACGTTAATGGCTGGCTGCGGTTGCGACTCTGCTCCTCTCTGTATTGAAGCTAACGCAGATAGTTTTGCCTCACGAACACCTCAAAAAATCTCAGTTACAGGTGTCCGGCGCACATGAGACAGCAAGGTGATCAGACAGGCTTGAAGGGCTGCGCCAGCTGTTTAAACGCCCCAAAAAGTAACCCACTCCAAACCAGCAAAAGAATCACAAGGACAACGGAAACGAAAAATAGAAGGCTTGATTGTTTTTATCGACCATAGATAGCCGCTTGGCATATGTAATAAGGCGACGGAACCTTAGCCAACGCAGCCTGTTCCACTCCATCAAGAGGAAAGACCGCAGATGGAAAGCCACCCTTTCCAAAACAACAAACATGCAGCTCCAAAACATCTAGCAACCATTGCCGACCACAACTGCTTGTTTATAAACATTACTGGAACAGCTAGGTCCGCTTTATAAGCCTCGCCAGATGACTTATCAAGCAAGCACCATACTGACTGATAAGTAAGATTCTTCAGCCCGTAGTGTTGCTTGAGCCGCGCCCAGATGGTTTGGGCGAGTGGGCAATCCAAAAATATATGCAGAACAGATCCAACTAAACCGCAACCAGGACATGCGTACGAATTAACAATCCTCCACGCCCGAAAGCGTTGTAAAGAACGGAACCCTTGGTGCAACAACCTCCACTAAAAATTGAAAATGCCATTCTCAAAGGTCACCAGTTTTAACACTTTGCAGAACGATGCCCAAGGATAATTAGGATACAGACGGACCACATCTATAGTCAAATTCAAACCTGAATTTTCAAAAAAACAGGACTCATTTAAGAGTCCCACAGAATCAAACCTGACCCCACGAAGAAAAGAAATAAAAAACTCAAATTCGATAAAATTTTGGTTCCTGATACAATACTACTATTGGCAAGGATGATGAAATTGGGAAACCGTTGGTTTTAAAAAACAGCCGAAGTTGAATGAAAACAAAATTCGCCCAGATCGGAGCCGCCATTCTGGCCGCCACAAGACGTTGGCGAATCATCGGGAGCCCTAACTCACCTCTCTCAAACGGGGCAAACAGAAAATCAGACTGTTACTATTGCTGAAATTCACGCCCCACACGCAATCGACTATTTTTCGACGAAGCATTGCTTGCTCTCGCAAAGATGGAAAGGGGAACAAGCATTTAGCCGTCAACAATGTAATGATATATGTTTTCACATAACCAAACTTCACGGTCATACGAGGGGAGATCAAAAAGTAAGTTGCAATTACTCGCCGCAGAAGCGCGCTGTGTGTCGCAATCTTGGGGAAAGCGGAGAAAGGGACATTAACTGCGCCGACATCGGATAGGACGGTTGTTGTGGTTTCTCGTCGTATTTTGTGTGACAAGCGGGCTAAAAGCAATGGCGCGTCAAATGGATGTCCACTTCAAACTTGAGATGCAAGCAGCAATCCGATTTCTATGGGCCAAACGGGTGAATTGCACGAACATTCATCGTGAAATCACTGCTGTGAATTGCACGATAACGCAACACATCACAAGGCCCGCCAAACGTGCGAACTGCTGCCGCGATTCAAGTGGGAGGTTTGGCAACATCCTCCATACAGTGTCGACTTAGCGCCATGCGACTTTCATCTTTTTGGTAAGCTCAAAACGGAACTCGGTGGACAACGATTTCTAAACGATGAGGAGGTGAAAACGGCTGTCACCGTGTGGTTACAAAACGCTGGAAGAGATTTCTACGCATCCGGAATCGAAAAGTTGGTTGATCGTTCGGATAAATATTTAGGGTCTCTTGGGGACTATGTGGAAAATTGAACCTACGTTGTATGCTGCTATAGCCGTGCTGCTTTTGTATAGGTGGTGTAATAAATGGCCATACCGTGGAACTGCAACTTACTTTTTGATCTCCCCTCATAAATGTTCGAAAACGATATAATAAATATACAGGGTAAATCAAATTCAATCTAAAAAACTTGTAGGGGAGGTAGTATGGGTGGTTCCAAGCAAAAAAGTTCTTATGAACATAGATCCGAATTTGAACGCTAACTGCGATATTAACAGAAATATAAACGCCCCCACCAAGATCAACAAGTTAACAACTCAGGTTCTTTAACGCTTAGGATTATGAATTTTGGAGGAATAATAGGGCACATAAAACTCTGTACCCCGTTAAAAATTAATCGTATTCCAACAAGTATAAGGTCGTTGCATATCGAATGTCGAATTGAAGAGGTCATCTTTAATGGCCCTCTAGAAAGAACACCGTCACACGTGCTATTCGAAATAACCCCTATTGCAATCCAAACATTGTTGCTAACGATTTGGCAGCTTCTCGTGCCCTGTCCGATAGAATCCATGATCACTGGACTCAATATACTCCCGGATTGCGTCGGAAAATTGTCTAGGCTCTGAAAAGATGGTAGTCGATAGGGTAGAGGTTCGGAGAGTACAGAGGGGTGTGGAAGTACCTCGTAGCCAAGAGCCCATAGCGCCTGCACGGTCTTTCATGCAAGGTGCGGACGCGCGTTTTCATGCAACCGAAGGACGCCTTTGCGATACACAAGTGCAGGTTGTTGCTGACACAGTTTTGTGTGCATACGATGCAGTTCACGACAGTAGGTCACAGTGGTGGTCGTCTCCCCCTGCAGCAGGAAGCTGCAATGCAATACACCACGGATGTTCCACAAAACTGTAACCATGAGCTTCCTGGGCTGCAATGGGGATTTAGGGAACTGTCGCGGGGGTTCATCAACATCTAACCACTGTGCTGACTGATTCCTATTGTCGTATAGAAGCCACTTCTCGTCGCATGTGACAATGCGATCAAGAATCCCCACTTCTTTATGGCGCTAAAGCAATTCCGTACCCACTTCCAACCAACGCTATTTTTGTTTTTCCGTAAGATTACATGGGACTCATTTGTCCTGTTCTTTCACCTTGCCGATGGTCCTAAGGTGTCTACTGATAGTCGACGCTGACACAGCATGATCCCCTGCAAGGTCCAGAATAGTTTTTGATGGGTGTTCTTCCAGAGATCGCTTCAGATAAGCGTCATTTAACACGTTGGGTGGTCTGCTGCGTGGCTCATTTGCCAGATCCGTCACTACCGCCCGGAATTTTCGGAACCAACGTTGGATAGTACGTTCGGTTTATTCCTACACCGAATACCTTATTGATGTTTCGAGAGGCATTGGATGATGCAGTGCGATTCAAGTTGAAGAATCGTAATGCGTTATCAGAAGTAATTCGTATCAAGTCATGACTATCTTCGTTTGGGTTCAAACGGTATTAAATATCATCGCAGAGCTGCAAATTTCAGGCAGGTGGTCGATGATAAGTTTATCTCTGAGAATATACCACTTTGTTATGGGTACTTGCTACTGAAGCGCCGAACCCACCTCGAAATCCGACATTTGACATACAACGACCTGATAATCTCCGAATTACGCATTGAAATTCATAACAGTGCTCACATGCGAGTACTAACCAGAATGTGTTACGATGTTGAGTGCGTAACATGGAAACAACTCGTTGGAATTCGAATGAATTTTAACAGGTATACACGATACCCTATTATTCCCCCAAATTTTATCATCCTAGATCTTAAAAAACCTGAGTTATTAACTTGTTGATCTTCGTGGGGGCATTTTTATTTCTTTTCGTATGTCACAAAGAGAGGGCCCTAACGAACAATCGAGTTTTCTGCAGGCCACCCTTTGGTATTCTGATATGCCCTTTTCGTATAACCAAATTCGCAGCCTCCAACTTGGCCCTATTTTCGAGAAAATCCCTTTCAGTCCGTCTTTTATTACTAGGGTAAACTACATCTCGACAATTGCAGATGTACACTGAGTTAGCAAAACTCATGGGATAGCAAGCACATTGAGTGCTGGGCATGGCTCACGAATTCACAGGGGTAACTGATTCTGGGAATGGACCATTAGACGTTGTGGGAAGAGCTTGGATAAGTGATTAATCAGAAATGGCACGTCGTCGCGAGTTGACGTCTTTTGAACAGGGTATCATAGTAGGTGCCCGACGCATGGGATGTTCCATTTCGGCAGTGGTGCAGGAATTTGGCTTTCCCCGCTCAACTGTCTCCAGGGTGTATCGGGAATGGCTGGATGAAGGCATCATAGTCCACAACAGGCACTATACCGGGCGTCCAGCTGCCCTGAATGATCGTGACCGGCGACACCTGGGACGAATGATTCAGAGAGACAGGAGCGCAGCAGTGCAGCAAATCACAGACCAGTTCAATACTGGCCGCACTAGAAACGTCTCTCGGTGGACAATCCGTGGGAATGCTTTCGGGTATGGCAGCCCTACATGGTTGCCAATGCTTACCCAGCATCATCGTAGACTCCAGCGTGCATTTGCCACCAACCATCTTGGCTGGACTCTGCAACAGTGGCATAACGTCATATGGTCGGATGAGTCACGATATCAACTGTACCACGCTGATGGGAGGCACTGTGTGTGGCGCAGACCTCACGAAACGATGGATCCCGCATGCCAACAGGTGGTGGTGCAGGGTGGTGGGGCGTCAGTGATGGTCTGGGGTGCATTTTCCTGGTTTGGAATGGGCCCTCTGGTTATCCTGGACCAAACGTTGAATGGTCCACGGTATCGTCAACTCATCGGAGACCATCTGCACCCGTTTTTGACATTTCAACATCCTGACGACGTTGCAGTCTTTCAAGATGACAATGCTCCACCACATCGCTCCAATGTCGTCCGCGAATGGTTCGAGGAGCATGCAGGAGAGGACCAACGACTGAACTGGCCAGCCCGGAGCCTTGACATGAATCCCATCGAGCATATCTGGGATGCTGTTGAAGTCAGGCTCCGGGCACTGGATCATCCGCCCACAAACGGGCAGCAACTATCTTCGGCTCTGCAGACTATCTGGTGTCAACTGCCTCCAGAGGTGTACCAGGGACTTGCAGACTCACTACCTTTCTGTATTGCTGCACTCCACAGGGCCAGAAGTGGCCCGAACAGATATTAAGTAACTATCCCATGAGTTTTGCTAACTCAGTGTATTATCACAATGGCGAGCAGCCAAGTAGTTAACGTTCCAGCTTACGAATCACGAGATCATGGGTTCGAGTCCACGCGTTGAGTTTTTTTTTTGTTTTAATTTTTATAACGCTGCTTTTAAAAACCTGTACATAAGAAGAAATGAAAAGTTAGACATTAAAAAAATCTGTTTTTTCTATAAAATCGACACTTTCATATCAGTTGAAAATGTGTTCTTTATTGCTCTTACTTGTTAAAAATATTTTTTTTATTATAATAGCATATTATAACAAAAAATATATTAAAAAGTGTACGATAGCACAGTTACAAAACGTGAAAAGAATAAAAAACTTAACACAGTGGATTCGGACTCGAGATCTTACGGTTATGATGATTGCCAAGGTAGAGTTTACACTAATTATACACTACTGTTTATAAAAATCGCAACACCCTGATGGAATAGCCCAATCTGCATTAAATTTGGAGCATTTGCATATCATAGGTCAGAAAAGAAACCATTAGATTTTCAGGTCAATACAATGCGTTTTATTGTCACATTAGTATCGGGTGAAACCACCGTGGGATGCAATTACAGCCTCTAAACGTCGTGGCATTGAGTCAAACAAGCTCTGAATAAGAGCCTGGGGAAGGTCCTGCTATGCTCTGTCTACACGGGTATACAGTTCATCCACAGTTGCTGCTGCAGGAGTCTGACGAGCCAATCGATGAGCAACCCTGTCCCACACATGTTCGATTGGGTACATGACTGGTGAACGAGCAGGCCAGGGGAACAAGGGCGTCTGATGTGCTTGGAAAAAGGCGAGGACATTTCTGGCCACATGCGGTCGGGCATTGTCCTGTTGGAATACAGCGCCTGGAAGGTTCTGCAGGAAGGGGATGACCTCGGGTTGCACAACTTCCCTGATGTACCGGTCACTGTTCAGATTGCCATGGATTCTGATCAGACGGGAACGGCCATGGTAACTGATTGCACCCCACACCATCACCCCTGGCGTTTGTCCTGAATGACGCTGCAGGATGCATTCTGGAAGGTCGCGCTCGCCACGATGTCTTCTGACTCGTATCCTGCCGTCATGGTGCTGCAAGTTAAACCTTGACTCATCCGAAAACACAACTTGTTGCCATTCAGCTTGCTACTGTTGGTGTTGATGGGCCCATTGTAACCTTAGGCGCCGGTGGTTTTGAGTCAAAGGAATCCGCAACAATGGTACTCGTGCCATGAATCTTCTGGAAATCAAACGGCGTCGTACAGTGGTAGCACCCCACTGTTGTGCTAACACTGTGGAAGTGGCTGTACGATCTGCTACACACATGCGATAGAGGTGTCTGTCATCTCGCGGTGTCGTCGTGCTGGGTCTTCCTGAGCCTGGTCTTCGGTGTGCCCTGTTCTCTTCGCTCCACTGCCTCCATGCACGCATAATTGTCGTTGCATTACGTCCTACACGAGCAGCAATGTCACGATACGACCATCCCGCTTCACGCAGACCAATTATGCGTCCTCTTTCAAAGTCTGTCAGCTGTTGATATGGTACCCTTCGTCGTCGTCGAGGCATGGTGTTCTTTCAAGCAATTACTCTGAAAATCTAATCATTTATACTCTGATCCATTGTATGCAAATATTGCAAATTGCATATGGATTAGACCATTCCATCAGGGTGTTGCGATTTTTATAAACAGTAGTGTAGTACACAGACTTTACGAAAAGGATATATCAGACTACCATCCTACTAAAGGGCATCAAAAAAATCGATTGTTCGTTGAGGCCCTCTCCTTGTCGGTTTAGCGTTCAAATTCAAATTCATATGAACTTTTTTGCTTAGAATCACCCATACTACCTCCCCTAAAAGTTTTTTACATTGAATTTGAATCACCTTGGTTGTCCGGGTTTCTGTGATGGCCCAATTGTTAGAGGCATTGGGCATGTGATATCCGAAGTTTAAGGTTCGAATCCAGGTCGCAGAATGTTTCCTTTTATTTTTCATTGAAAAATCATTAAACAAATAAGGAGTAGACATAAATTCCAAGATCGATGGAAAGGACCATACAACATTATAGATGTGATTAATCAAATGACAATTTTTATTAGAAGCACTGATAACAATGAAAAACGTTAATCCATTGAAGTAATTAATGGTGCTATGTTTCAGAACAAAACCACAATAATTTAATATGGGGTCACCAGCCTGTACGTTCCCTTGGTTGATCTCGCTGTTGATGTCAGAAGCATTCCTTGAACGACGTCCGACTTTAAAATTTCAGCTACGTCCTTCGTTCAATAACGTGGGTCTATGCTGCTTGCTGTCTACCTCCTCCTCAGGATTTATGAATACCCTTGATCGATGCCTATCGATCCTGCTGCCATCATCTAAAGCTTTCTTGGCCCGGCGTTCAAAAACTAAAGTTTGGTTACATCCTTGATTCGGTTCCGTGGTCCTATGCTGTCAGTTGGATACCTCCTCAGGGTTTGCAAAACCTCTGGATCGATGCTAGTGATAATCATTGCCGCCTTCAGTCCTGTCGAAAACCGTGTCCATTCCAGAGGTTTGGGTCCATATCACCTGATGGAATAATAAGGATTATTAGTCTTCTTATTCTCATCAAACTTGGAGTGCTTCCCTTCTTTATACTCCGGTGGGGCTAGGGCCTGGATTCCAACTGCGACATCGCCTTTAGATTTCTCCTTTCTGAAAATTCTCTTCCTTCCTACTTTTTATATCTTCTTTCTGCTCCCGTGGTTTTCATTTCTTCGTTTTTATCGAATCGCCTTCCTCTCTTTCTCTTCGCTTCTTTGCTTCTTCCATTTCGCTCTTTTCTTCTCTTTTAACAGGGGTGTTGTTTTCTCTTTTTTTTCTTGACTCCTTGCCGTCTCTTTTATTTAATTCTTTGCTCGCTTTTTCCTCGGTGGCTCTCCGCATCTTACCTCATCTGTCCGACGAGATGGCTCTTCTCGAACAATTTTATCTCTGCAACCTGACACCAGGAAGTTCTCAAGCTCAGCGGACTGAAAGTTTATTCTGTAATAACCAGAATTCCGTCTTAAGTGAGTCTTTATTATCCCTCAGCTGAAAGCAAAGTCCTCTTGTCCAGGCCAAATAAATTAATCCATATAAACCGAGAGTCCTTATTATCCGAATCCGTATTTATGCAGTTCAACAATGTAATCAAAATAAAATATATTAAAAGTTGAAGAACAGGTTATTTTATTACTACTATTTCGAACAAACTGGATGAGCTCGATAACGTCACATCTCAGGTTATTGACCTAAGCAAAGCTTTTGAATTCTTCACTGCAGAATTTGATTCTATGAGAGATAAATTATTAAGTCTCAAGTTCTAAATTAGCACACATAAGCAAAATTATAATTTGCATAAAATGGAAAATGACAAGCTTAAAAACGAGATGGACACTGTCAAGATGAAGTTGATTGAAACAGAACAATATTCTTATAGTTCTAACTTCATTACTGGTGGAATCCCAGAGAATCCACAAAAAAATTTGGAAGAGGTTGTATTAAAAATAACTACAGCTCTTAAAGTAGACTGCACAAAGTACGTTATAAATGCAGTGCACAGAATAACTCCACAATAACTTACTACACACTATTCAACAGCACATAACTATTTCCACAATCGATTAGTGCTTCACTCGTCATATTGAAGGCACATTTAATTTACCGATATCCGATCATCTTCCAATTTTTTATATACACAAGTCTTCCTTAGCTCCTGCCAATCCCCTGGCACCAACTATACATAGATTAGTTATTCCGCACCGTTTAGCAATCTTTCAGTCATTCCTCACTCTCACTAACTGGACTGAAATTTTGAGTAACTCCTATGAAATCACTTCACTTTTTGAAAAATTCTGTTCACATTTCCGCCTTGGCTATAACCGTTACTTCCCTTTTATCACTTTTACCCCTCAAACACAGAACAAGTCATTCCATAAACCATGGCTAAATTCCTATATTTTTCATCAAGTGCCGCACAAAAATTCCCTATATCGCAAGTATCGCCGCAATCCCAACACGCATACCAACAAAGCATTTTGTACATTCTCTAATTTGCTACAAAACATCATAAAAACTGCCAAACGTAACTACTTCGCACAATTATTTAATGAAAAAAATTCAAACCAGACAAAATAGAAAATTAAAAAACAATCTTCTATCAAGCTCCCAGTCATCGCTCTCCTATTTTCCTAGACCCTCGAAAGCTAACTCCAACCTTATTAACCGAGTTCCTTAAAACTCTTCTGCCCATTCCTCCCCAACCCCAGATCCCCCCTTATCCTTACCCATTTAATATCCTAAAGCTCCTACTTTCCTTCTTTGCCACTCCCTCGACACCCGAAGAAGTCTCTAAAATAATTCCGCAACTAAAATCTTCAACTTCATCTGATCCATTAGGTTTTCGTTCTGACGTTATAATAGCAGCAAGTCTAACAATTCCACTAGATCATATATTTAATACCTCGCTTGCCACTGGTTCTTTTCCTAACTCTCTCAAAACAGCCAAAAGTATACCCATCTATAAAAACGGCGACAATAATGACTATCACAATTAGGGTCCAGCCTCAATCTTACCGACTTTCTCCAAAATATTCGAAAAGCTATAATTTATTGGCTATCCAATTATATACATAACAATAATCTACTATCACCTACACAACACGGTTTTTCTCCTAAACGTAGCATAGACACAGTTTGTTTTGAACTAATTGAATTCATAACTCTTCATATGACTAAAAAGCACTTCATAGTTTCACTATTTTTAGATCATACCAAAGCCTTTGACTCTATATCCCACCAACTTCTAATCAACAAACTTTCCTCTTTCTTTAATCTTCGTGGTCCCTCATTAAACTGGCTTACAGAATTTCTTTATAATCTTCTTCTATATATATAAAGAAGGATGTTTGTTTGTTTGTGGGTTTGTTTGTTTCTTTGTTTTTTTATAAAAATCTACAGTTTTATTCTGATCTTGATAAAATTTCGCATACATGACCTTCAAAATAATTATTAAAAAAAAAATCGATATTCATGGTTATGACAGGGCATATTAATGAGAAATATTTCATGACCAACAATGCAAGACAAAGTTTTTGCAACAATAAGTATCAACAATGGTATCATCACGCAATTCACAAACACGCTGCACGGACCAACAATATATATCTCATGACCAACAGTGCAAATAAAAGTTTGTGCAACAATGGTGTCAAAACGCAATGCACCAACACTATGCAAGAATCAACAATATATGTCTCATGACCAACAATGCAAGGCAAAGTTTGTGCAATATAGAATTCAATGCATAGAATTCCTGTTATTCAGGCTTTTCTTAGAAAAGAGAATTCTTAGTACTTAACAATTTCTTGAAAATCTTTAAAAATGATCAGTAACTGGAGATAATGGAGAGTTAGCAGACTATTGAGAAAGAGTGAAAGACGATAGAGGAAGCACTCTTTTAGCTCCGTGCTGTATTGAGCAAATGGTAAGCAAGTAAATAGAAGTATCGGCGACCGCTACGCTACACAAAGTTATGAATGGCCAATTTTTGTTTCAAGACATCGAAAGAAGAAAGGAAATTGCAACAACATCAAGAGTACATCTAAAGTAAGATTACATGAGTAAAAAATTATGTAGACTGGAAGGCATCCTTGGAGAGGTCCATCCATTGTGAGCCTAAAAAAATTTTTTTTTCGGTAAATCAAATCTAGGTATATCACCTAGAGTGGATCGTTTCAGTGAAGAGGTAAATTCCTGTCTTTCGGATTTGTCTTTGAATGGATAGTCCCTTCGCTCTATATTGTAGTGATGGAGTTATTATTTAACCAATTTGGAGGTTTAATTTAGCTCTTTGAGGTTGTTCTGTTTACCTACAAGTGTAATTATCCCGGGCAACGCCGGGTCCTCTGCTAGTCGCTCATATTTCTTAAGTATTCAAAATGTCTCCTCATCATTACTGATACGCAGTATCGGTGTTCCGCAGGGCTTTATCATCTCCCTATTGCTCTTTAACCTTTTCATCAATGATTTAGCCGTAATACTAACTTCTCCAAACTTAATCTTATATGCGGACGACGCAACTCTGTTATTTGCTGACTCCAATACTACCAATCTAACCAACGCTATTAACCAAACCTTATCCGCCCTAAATCATTGGAACTCAGTCAATCTAAATAATAATAATTATTAACTGGAGATGCTCTCCAAGCATAGGTAATGATTTTTCGATTGAAAAATGGAAGGAAAAATTCTGCGACTTGGATTCGAACCAGGAACCTCGATTATCATGGCCGACGCCTCTACCAATTTTTCAATCGAGCATCTTTCATTTTTCATGCTTATAATAGATTATAATTATTAACTTGTGACTTCATCAACTTTCTGATGGATTGGAGCGGAGAAATTCTCTATCTGCGGGCCAGGTTCCCGTCTCCCATTGGGCTTTCAACCGTGACAACTTGGTTGTCTTTAAGACACCTTGAGACAGTTTGGCTGTCCAGGTTTCTGCGATAGCCCAATTGGTAGAGGCGTCGGCCATGATAGTCGAGGTTCCTGGTTCGAATCTAGGTCGCAGAATGTTTCCTTCCATTTTTCAATCTAAAAATCATTTCAGTCAATCTGCTTACTAGAGGACTGCACCGGCTTGTTTCGCTCGAGCGTCTCAGACTCGAGCGTACCACGCTCGTCATGAGCTGCCGTCCGAAGGTGGGCTTTGCTGCTAAACGCAACAGTCCACTAATTGCAAAGGGGGTTATAAATCTTGCTGCAAAGTTCCAATTTGCCAAAATACACTCAGAAGATATTTAAAAAACTATAGAAATTTAATATTACTTTCAGGATAAAAAAAAATGGGTAAAAAAAAAAAATTTTTATCCCTCTCCTAAGGGATAAAGTTTAAACCATACAATCTACGTATATTCACAGTTGAATAACGCGAATCACGAAAACTGGACTTCAATTCACTTTTTTTACGGAAAAAATTTTAAAACTAAAAATTTATAAGTTTATATAAATTAAATATTTGTTGGTAAAAGTAATAACGAATACACGAATCTAGAAGCTTGCGATCAGCTTCGTTTGCACGTTTAAAACATTTCGTCTCACTGCCACTGCCCCCCCTTCCTGGGATAAACAGAACCGAGCCAACGACGCTCGAAATATCTTATCCCATACCGTTGGTAAATCTGACAGTCATTTTCGCCCGTTCTATCTCGACCATTTGCTACCTAGCGGATTTTATAGCAATGTTTTTCCGCAGTGCGAAAGATGTGTGAACGCAGTCCTCTACTGCTTACCCTTAACCTCAATAAAACAAAATACATGTTATTCTTTCAGCGCAATAAATTAACTGTTTTAACTGAATTACTCACACTCATTTTCGGTCACTGATACTTTTAAATACTTAGGCATACAGTTAACGCATGATCTCTATTGGGATCCACACATCAATGCCCTACTAACTAAACTTAACAAAAGTCAAGGAATGATCTCACATTTACACTTTCTCCCACCCTATATTCTAATCCTCCTCTATAATTCCCTGATACATTCGGCACTGTGCTATGGGATTCAATTTTGGGGCTCCACTACAAATGCAAATCTCCTACGCCTTTTCCATTTACAAAAAAGGTTACTAAGAACTTTACTTAACATCAGATTACCCAATTCCGTTTCAATCACTTTAGTCGACTAGGCATCTCAACTATTTACCAAATCTATATCATTCAACTATGCACATTTGCCTACAAAATAATAATCATCATATAATTCTTACTACACCTTTAGAAATAGCTGGCCAGCAAAACATACACAACTACTCTACCCGACTAACAAACTTAGTTATACTCCCATCTACTTTGAGTAATTACCAACAACGTTGCTTCTCATATGCTAGCAATAAATGGTGGAATAGTTTACCGGAACAAGTTCGCTCATCCCCTACAAGCTCAACTTTCAAAAAATTACTGAAAAACCCTTTTTAACCTACAATCCACTTGCTAACACGAATTCCGTTTTTACTATCTGAATTGTAATTCTTTATAACCCTAGACTTTCTAGTGTAGCGTGCCCCCGCCCCCACAATATGTTCGATAAAGTATTAACGTTCGAGGAAAGACCCCGGGACGGAAGTTTGCTAGGGTTCGGGACCGATTTCAATTGAGAGAAACCACGATACTGCAGTGCTTGATTGTATTAACATTCAATTTATTCTCAATAAGCATAATCTATTTTAACAGTTTGCAAATTACCAGAAAAATCTACTGTCAATTCATTAATGTACTTTTTGGGGCCCCAAATATTAGGTAAAACAAGCAATCACCATAACTTAAGCTAAATAATTACACATATCTCATAATAGATAACCAGCACACCTGCCTGTGTAATAGGATAAATGGAGGTTCATACATGTGTTGACAGTGCTGCCTAACTGGGCACTTGATCAGTATGAGGGAGGCTGATATAGGACTGTGCACTCCCGGATCAAATATTCCAATTTCCTACGCATGGAAGCGTGATGCACTTCCTTTATTGCACATAGAGGGCGGAAGAACAGAAACCCCTCTTGGCAAGTGCAGTCCTCATGCCTCTCACACACCCACTGGCGAGCATGAACTTATCCCTTAACTTGCAATAATCTACAGTTACAGGAACCTGCTCATAAATTCTGCCCATGTACCAGTCGTGCTTTACTATGCACCTGTCAACCGACTTAACCTCTAGCCCCTTACACAACAGGGTGCTGAATAGGTATAACTGAATTTAACATGTATTATTCCTAACCAGTTACCACGAATTGTGAAAATTAACATTAGCAGTTCTCAGCTCGGTTGAGTTAAACTAATGCTTGAGTGCAGTAGTTATGATTAAATGTTCTTGCAAACATGTCAAGGGCGGGAGGACCGTTGACACAGCAGACTTGATCATCGAATAAAACTGTCTAGTTGCTGTTCTTGCATTATCTACCTGTTTAAGACCACTCACCGGAGACTGTCGATATACTTGCCCACCTATGTTGAATCATATGAGGTTCCCGTCTAGAATTACAGCCTTGCTTTCGCTGAATGGGCGCAGATCCATTTCGCAGTTCCATTGGATTCCATTTCGTCCTATATCCCCAACTGTGTTGCTCACGTCATCTCGTTAATGGCATAAAGTACAATATTGTCCAAAAGAGATTGTTTATTAAAAATTGCAATGTTTATGCAAATTAATGTCTATTAAATTCTGCCCATGTTATCTTACTTTTACTTTAGTCATACAACTCCTTCTTCCAAAGTTCGTAGATTTCACCTATGTGCTTAAACATTTTTTATCATAACCTCTCTTAACTGCATAGCAAGACGAAAACTGTAAAACAAGGCTGCCGATCACTACCATGATTGAATCGGAACACACGAGATTTTTATTTTTTTTTAAATTTAATTTTAATTTTACAACAAACGAAACCTCATACACACAATTTCTCCGAAAACGATCGCAACAATCCCTCATTGGAAGCTGAGCAATCTTCTCGGAAAACATCCTAACAATAGCTGCTCCAACAAAGGACCATTTACAATCGCCCACGGAGGAATTTTTACTTCTCATTCATACAACAAAATAAACAACGCGCACTTATATTTTACTATACACTAAACGTAACACACACATACAACGAACACACACTCATTATAACTACTACAAAGACAAAAGTCAACAATCTTGTAATCGACTTAAAAATCAATATTTTTTTTTTAATTATACCGACCCCTGCCTAATTAAGTATATAATACACGTGACTGCTAAACTGGAACGTCACATACCCCCAATGACAAAACTCGAACATACCCCATCAAGGGTTATGTTCGGATTAACACCTTGAAATCCCCTTCAAACCAATTAGACCACATAAGTATATAATTTCAATTTGCTTACACACTAATCCAAAAATTCTTTAAACCCAAAATAATTTCTATACGCTGTCACACCACTATGATCATGAACGCATCATTAAACATGCCATCATCATACTATCATCATCATCAGTAAAGCAATACCAAAACATTTACGTTTAATAAAAGAAAATAACACATTCACCTTTTACAACCATACACTCACAACACTAACACACACAATTTCCAATAAACACTACAAGCAAAATCTCAGTATTACAATTTACCATTCCAATTCGCAAAATCCCGTTTCACCCCTATTTAGGATAGCTGGGACCTCAACGTAATCATCCATACAAGTATCCTCATCCCATGAGTCTCCAACCGACTCTTTTCTGTCATTGCCTTCTTCCCATTTCTTTCCCGTAACCATCATAATCGATTTTTGTTTTTTGTCACTAACATTTATTTTGATTTCATTCCCATCCACTTTGGATGCTTTGCCACCCTTACCACGTTTAACCTTTTTCCCTTTACGAGCTCCCTTTCGAACCATGTCATTTTTACCCACCTGTTTCTTTACACTTGGTTGTTCCAATAACTGATTATGTATCTTTTTAGCCAATTTAATCCCTTCCTGCCAAACCAATTGTCCTTCATCTAGTCCCTCCATGCACACCCGATTTTCCCGCTCTGTCATTACATTTGCAGGTATCTCTGTGCCTACTGATACATCAATTCCCTTTGTCAATACAGCTCTGCCATCTTCACGTGCCACACTTCCCCCAGGTTCCGTCAACCTGACCCCACCTTCCACCTGCTGGATATCAGGGTGACTTTCATTACCCCAACTTGTCGTGGTATCTAATGTATACTGTGGGCTTGGTACTGCCACTCCGGTCCTGGGAACCCAACCCATATACGCATTTGAACATTCACCCAGATTATTGGGGTTTTCAGTTCCACATGCGTATAACCAATTAGGCGATTCTGTCAGATTTGGACTAATCTCCTCAATCCCGTTACCCACTTGCACACTATTGTACCCTGGCATACTCATACCAGACTCACAATTCTCATTCAGACTACCAACTCCAGCCTCATTGCACCTGTACCTCTGTACATACCGCGCGTTTGATTGTGGCTCATTTAGACAAGTATGACTGTTCCCCGTCTGTACCCTCAAATCTTCACTATACTCCCACTGGCGTCCTCTCGTGTTTACCCCTAATTCCCATTTCGACCATAATTGTCCCAATCTTACCCATTTTATATCACCAAATCTTACTCCTTTAATTTGCACCCATCCCATACCATCAGTAGAGCAAACTTCGAATGGCCCTACCCACCTTACTATTCTTCCTGTCCTTCCTTGACTAGACTCCCTAACCATCACCAAGTGGGCGAGATTAGCACCATAATTCTCATACCCCATGTTGCTCATATTCGGACTATGCTCAGCACCCTGATACTGCATTGCTTCCCCTCTATTGAGGTCATCATTATGACACTCCTGCTCAATTGACAACACATCTGCAAATCCAGACACGACTGCCGAAGAGCACTGGAATGTGAGTCCCTTGAGGATGTCCATACCCAGAATGCCATCATATGGGCGATCATTAAACGAATGAACCAGGAACGTTCGTGTGCCCATATGACGACCCTGGACTACTACGTCCAGTAAACCTCCCTTCTTCAGGCATAGGCAACTTCCATTTATACCTTTTATGGTCATTTCCATCTCCTGTAACGGGGAGCCCGCTAATTGGTGGTAGGCCTCCTTGTCAATCAATGATACTTGGGATCCAGTATCAAATAACATGGTTACTGGATGCCCTTGTATATAAACAGTAGCCAAGCAAGTACCGCCCTCACCACACTGGGTTAGTATAAGGCCCTCCAGTTGCCCACTTGTGTTGACACTACGTGGCCTTGCTGCGGATTAGGACAATTTCTCGCCAAATGTCCCAATCGCCCACACCTTTAACAGCCATTATTGGGTGCCATTACTCTTGGGACCACTGCTCGTCCTTCACTTGGTACAGCGGCTGGCACTGGCTGAACTGACGGAACTTGTATTTGGGTAACCGCTAATTTTTCAACTGTTCAACCATACTTTCCAGTCTCTTTATCAAGTCGCTACATTTACATTCTGGGACTTGTTGTTTAACCACCTCAACATATCCAGTGTTTGATTTCGCCCCCCTTTTGTCCCATTTTCCCAGCATTAATTCTCGGGTCATCTCCTAGACTCATTTTCCCAGACTCCACGACATTGGTAGACCTTCTGAACTTCTTTTCCAGTTCTTCTGATCTCAGTGCAAGCATTACCGCCTCTTTATAGGACTTCAGGTTAGCTATCATCAATGCCCTCCGGTGGGCTAGCAGACAACTGTTACAAAATCGTTGTAACAGCACTGTCTCCTTAATGGGGACCGCCGCTGGAGTAGCGCTGATGTACCTAGCCATTGCTAGCTCAAGGCGACCTGCGAATGTGGCAACCGATTCGTTAGGTCCTTGTATCGTGCCGTGGAGTTCCTGGGAAAAGTCTTGCATCACTTTAATGCGACCAAACACCTGCTCCAAACGAGCACGAAGCTCCTCGTATTCTTCAATGTCGAACAATTCGTGCTCTGCTGCTCATTTAGCCGCTACCCCCTTCAACCATGAGTGAATGACTGTCACTTTGATATCTGGGGTCCAATTGGCGAGAGCTCCAATTCTATTGATAATGGCCAAAAAGGCCTTAATCGTGACACCTCCATCCTCCCCCACGAACGCTGGCACTGACCCAGTATAACCTGCCAGCTCGGGAGTAGCAGCAGCACCTGCAGCTGCTCCCACATTACCTTCATCTCCGGGCGTTTTTTATAATCTTCAAATTCAAAACTTATAAATTGTACTTTACCCTTTCACTATATCACAGGCTAAGGATATATCATACATACACAGCTAACATCTTTTAAACGCACATCAACAACAACAACTTACCAAAACACGGCAATATCGGGGTGACTTCAAAAATCCGGAAATTCCGGATTATCGGTCGCTGTTCGGGCGCCAGTGTAGTGTGCCCCCGCCCCCACAATATGTTCGATAAGGTATTAACGTTCGAGGAACGACCCCGGGGCGGAAGTTTGCTAGGGTTCGGGACCGATTTCAATTGAGAGAAACCACGATACTGCAGTGCTTGATTGTATTAACATTAAATTTATTCTCAATAAGCATAATCTACGAGGTGCATTCAAGTTCTAAGGCCTCCGATTTTTTTTCTCCGGATTGGAAAGAGATAGAAACATGCGCATTGTTTTAAAATGAGGCAGCGTTCATTGTCAATACATCCCAGAGATGGCAGCACCGTATGGCAGATGGAATTTTACCGCCAGTGGCGAGAATGAGAACTGTTTTAGATACTTAAAATGGCGACGTTTTCCTTACTTGAACAGCGTGCAATCATTCGTTTTCTGAATTTGCGTGGTGTGAAACCAACTGAAATTCATCGACAGTTGAAGGAGACATGTGGTGATGGAGTTATGGATGTGTCGAAAGTGCGTTCTTGGGTGCGACAGTTTAATGAAGGCAGAACATCGTGTGACAACAAACCGAAACAACCTCGGGCTCGCACAAGCCGGTCTGACGACATGATCGAGAAAGTGGAGAGAATTGTTTTGGGGGATCGCCGAATGACTGTTGAACAGATCGCCTCCAGAGTTGGCATTTGTGTGGGTTCTGTGCACACAATCCTGCATGACGACCTGAAAATGCGAAAAGTGTCATCCAGGTGGGTGCCACGAATGCTGACGGACGACCACAAGGCTGCCCGTGTGGCATGTTGCCAAGCAATGTTGATGAGCAACGACAGCATGAATGGGACTTTCTTTTCGTCGGTTGTGACAATGGATGAGACGTGGATACCATTTTTCAATCCAGAAACAAAGCACCAGTCAGCTCAATGGAAGCACACAGATTCACCGCCACCAAAAAAATTTCGGGTAACTGCCAGTGCTGAAAAAATGATGGTGTCCATGTTCTGGGACAGCGAGAGCGTAATCCTTACCCATTGCGTTCCAAAGGGCACCACGGTAACAGGTGCATCCTACGAAAATGTTTTGAAGAACAAATTCCTTCCTGCACTGCAACAAAAACATCAGGGAAGGGCTGCGCGTGTGCTGTTTCACCAAGACAACGCACCCGCACATCGAGCTAATGTTACGCAACAGTTTCTTCGTGATAACAACTTTCAAGTGATTCCTCATGCTCCCTACTCACCTGATCTGGCTCCTAGTGACTTTTGGCTTTTTCCAACAATGAAAGACACTCTCCGTGGCCGCACATTCACCAGCCGTGCTGCTATTGCCTCAGCGATTTTCCAGTGGTCAAAACAGACTCCTAAAGAAGCCTTCGCCGCTGCCATGGAATCATGGCGTCAGCGTTGTGAAAAATGTGTACGTCTGCAGGGCGATTACGTCGAGAAGTAACGCCAGTTTCATCGATTTCGGGTGAGTAGTTAATTAGAAAAAAAATCGGAGGCCTTAGAACTTGAATGCACCTCGTATTTTTACAGTTTGCAAATTAACAGAAAAATCTACTGTCAATTCATTAATGTACTTTTTGGGGCCCCAACTATTAGGTAAGACAAGCAATCACCATAACTTAAGCTAAATAATTACACATATCTCGTAATAGATAACCAGCACACCTGCCTGTGTAATAGAATAAATGGAGGTTCATACATGTGTTGACAGTGCTGCCTAACTGGGTACTTGATCAGTATGAGGGAGGCTGATATAGGACTGTGCACTCCCGGATCAAATATTCCAATTTCCTACGCATGGAAGCGTGATGCACTTCCTTTATTGCACATAGAGGGCGGAAGAACAGAAACCCCTCTTGGCAAGTGCAGTCCTCATGCCTCTCACACACCAACTGGCGAGCTTGAACTTATCCCTTGCAATAATCTACAGTTACAGGAACCTGCTCATAAATTCTGCCCACGTACCAGTCGTGCTTTACTATGCACCTGTCAACCGACTTAACCTCTA
>JAHWFO010012352.1:0-33575 GCA_023313115.1 Rhysida immarginata | reverse complement strand
TTTTTGAGATTGTTCTGTTTACCTACAAGTGTAATTATCCCGGGCAACGCCGGGTACCTCTGCTAGTGCTACAATAAAAACTGTTTGTTTTTATATTCCCTAATTGTATGTAACGTCTGTTACTAGTCTCAATATCTCAATAACTAATGAGAATTTCCAGATTTCGAAAATATTATCTTCTATCAAATCAAGTGTGGGCTTTTTAGCGATGATCTTAATTTTGAATTTCACATTTAATTTTAAGATCAAATTTAGTACGAGGCGCATCCAGAAAGTAAGTTTCCCGATGTTTTCCCCTTTAAAGTAAACGTAATTAGCCGTGTCCATTGCGCATGCGTAACAGATCTATGACGTATCAATCATATGCCAGCCGAATAGGTCCCGCCTCGTGCCAGTAGCGTGGTAGCAATGGTCCGAAATGGAAGCTCTTATTTCTTCTCTCACCGCCTGCGAGGTTCGGTCGGTGATAAAGTTCTTGAATGCACAAAGCATTCCTCAAGAAATTCCTGTCCTCCGGTGAGCGTTTTGGCAACGACGAAGAGCTGAAGACGTCTGTCACACGCTGGTTCCATTCACAGGCGGCAGAGTTCTACGATAGGGGGATACAAAAGTTGATCCCACGATACGACAAGTGTCTCAATCCTTGTGGTGGCTATGTTGAAAAATAGCTGAAACATTGCTGTACTTGTTGCCAATAAATATGTTCCTGTAAGTGTGAGTTCTTTTTTTTTAAATAGGGAAACTTACTTTCTGGATGCGCCTCGTACATAATGAAAACCGTAAGAGATAGAAAAAAGTCAACTGGAAAGTTGTACAGCACCCTAAATATAGTCTAAATCATTTATCCGATTTCATTTTGCAACAATGGTTATCTAATAAAATAATAACCATCAATCAGCAGCTTTGCTGTTACTAATACGTATTTCATTTGATTTCAGGTTAAGCAGCAGTGATCTTGATTTTAAAAAATGGCAGAGTACCCTCAAAATGAAATGGTTGACGTGGTATTTTGTTATGGTGCAAGTCAATAAGATGTTGTACTTGAACTCTAATGTGTGCTGAAAGATATCCAAATCACCGCCATCCTTCAAGACAAGCCTTTGAAAAAATTATTGCACGTTTTCAGAACACAAGTAATGTACAACAACATGCAAGAAAGGGACGGCCAAAAACAGCAACAAACGAGGACACTGCTACACTTGTTCTTGCTGCAGTTGCTGCTAATCCACATATCAACATACGTTTCCTTCCTGATGATATTGTTTGCAGTGTAGGATCAGTGTGGAATGTGTTTCATGATCATAAATTTCATCCATTTCATGTGCACTGTGATCAAAGCCTTAATGCACGTGACTATGAAATACGTTCAGAATAGAGTAACTGGCTTCTTTGTCAAACTAATGATGATCCACAGTTCACAAAGAAGTTTTGTGGTCAGGTGAGTCACAATTTGCACATAATGGTGCTGTTAATTAACATAAACTCCATTACTGAGCCAATGAAAATCCTCATTGGTTAAGATAAACTGCTCACCAAGTGAAGTGAAGGACAAATGTTTTGTGGGGCATATACAACAATCAAGTTATTGGTCAAGTGTTGTTTTACGACGGAAATCTCACTGGACAGCGTTATATCGAGATCTTATTCGAAACAATGTTGTGCAAGATTTATTCAAGAGATGCCGTTAAGAGAACGTTGTGAAATTTGGTTTCAGCAGGATGGTGCACCTCTAAATTTTTCAATGGCAGCACGTGAATGTTTAAACTTGATGTTTCCAGATAAATGGATTGGAAGAGGTGGACCAGTCACTTAGCCACCTCGCTCACCAGACTTAACACCTCTGGACTTCTTCTTATAGGGCCATGTAAAAAATATAGTGTATGAAACACCACCTGTAAGTTTAGCTGAACATCAGCAGATAATTACAAATTATCTGCAGCAATAACCACTACAACAATGACAGTTATGCATCAATCCGCAGAATTGTGTGTAGATCTGACGGTCAACATATTGAACATTTACTTTCGTAATTACCTATTGGTGTTTCCTGTGGCTTTACATTCCTATTGTCACTATTAGGTAACCATTGTTGCAAAATAAATCGGATAAATTATTTAGACTAATTTTAGGGTGCTGTACAACTTTCCAATTTATTTTTTTCCTATCTCTTACGATTTTCATTATGCATTAAATTTGATCTTGAAATTAAATGTGAAGGTCGAAATTAAGATCATTGTTAAGAAATCAACACCGGATTTGATAGGAGAAATTTTTTTTCGAAACTTGGAAATTCCCATTAGTCATTGAGATATCGAGACTGGTAACAGATTTCTTGAACGCCCTGTATAGTGGCCTTGTTAGCTGTTATTTTCACTTGTTGTTTCTCACTAATGAAGGAGACAGAGAGCTCCGAAATGTACATATGAGTTTTACATTTTATAAAATTTATTTATGTAGAATAGTGGTTTATTTTCTTCCTCCGTTGTTATGAAATATTATTTGATTATTTTGCAAAATTAATTATTTCACTAAAAAAAATTATTTCAAAGCTCTTCATACTTACTTTCGACTGCCAGTAACCAATCAACTTCTGTTCGGGCTTCGTCATAAATTTGACATTTCCATTCACCGGCATCATTCAGCATCACAGAAGTTATGGTTAGGGAACAATCTCCGTTAGTATAATCCGGATTGAAAGAAAAGCGAGATGGAAGATTTGGGTCAAAGGTCGTAACGAATGGTCCTTTAGGTGGAGTCCAAAGGCAAGTTGTAGTCGATCCGCCACGACATTCAAGATAAACAGAATCACCCTCTTTAGCAGACGTTTCTTTTGACGGTTGATCTTGACACCTAATCAAAGCTGCAAAGAAAAATTGTATTTTGAATTTGTTAAATTACTTCTATAATAAAGAGCAATTAATATAAAAAAGCAAACTGTAGGCATCACCATTGTTTGCTTTTCTTTTGTACAAAACATCTCTTTATCGTAGCCTACGAAAAAGACAGGCCGGGGCACTAAAAAGTCACATGGCCATAGTAGATCAAGCAACAACCCAACCTTCATTGGGCGAGGTCAAAAATGTAAACACCGAGTTGGGTTGGTGAAGCAATAA
Organism: Rhysida immarginata; assembly: GCA_023313115.1. Taxonomy (NCBI): domain Eukaryota; kingdom Metazoa; phylum Arthropoda; class Chilopoda; order Scolopendromorpha; family Scolopendridae; genus Rhysida; species Rhysida immarginata. The sequence continues at coordinate 30,462 of JAHWFO010012352.1, read as the reverse complement.
TTACTGCTCGATTCTTAAAGTATTGTTGACTATCGTAGAAACAATGATTTTCTTCACTAACTCAAGTGGTGTTAGCATTTTTGACCTCGCCCATTGTTTCCATCTTGGATTTCATCAGTCAGTGTTTTTTCGTTCGTTGGAAACACTGAAGATTCCAGTGCCTCAGTGTGTTTTTTTTGCAGTGTTTCGGCCTGTCTTTCTTCCCTGCGTCCCAGTAACTATGAACTAAAGTCGAAATGCGCATGTGTTAGTTTTACCGTTTTACCATGTCGCTCCAATTCACCATAAGAAATAAACCCTTTTTCTCCGGATGTTTGTTTTGCAGAAAATAACATGAAATTACTACGTGAATGCTATTCAACATGTAACATGCCATAGTTCTGATTCATTTTAAAAAAAAATGGGTGAGGTAAAAAAATCAGGATGGGTGAGGTATTTTTTTATTAAAAATTTTTGTGCATTATTCCATTAGTTAGATGTTTCAGATACAAGCAATCAAGCAGAGAAGAGTTTCAGTTTCTTTTTGAAGCGAATTGATACCAGCTTCACCATCCGCACTTCGTTTTTAGTTCATATGTAGTGGAACCACCAGACAATAATTTTCTTTGTTCTTTATTTTGAATTATGTGTGTGTGTATACGCAACGGAAATACGTCAAAACTCATTATTATTAGAGGTGTAATAGACAGGTTAAGCAGCACGTAAACACGAAAAGAGGCCAACGAGAAAGACAGGCCCTGGCGCGGAAAAGTCCATAGTAGTCCGGCCGACAATCCACCCTTCACTGTTTCCAACCATGGTTAATTCAATAGTTGCATTTTTGGTCATTACTGCTGGTAGCTTCGAAATAAAGATGGGTCTAGTAATAGCAATACGGTAGCGTTTTTATTTCTGTTCGACGCGTTTCAAGTATGATCTCATCCTCAGGAAATCTGAACACTACAAAGCTGGCTTGACAATCGACAATCGAACAGTGAAGTGTACATTTGTTCAGGTGGGACGAAAATAGTGCTTTCACGAAGCTCTCCCTATCGGATTAAATTCCACATGAAATAGGCAAGAAGCCTGACTAACCCAAGAAGTCTTCCACATTATGAAAAAATAATAAGATTGACGACTGTCAGAAGATTGGGAGAGGGGCGGAGGGGGGGTGTCACATTTTCCAATAATCCGGGAAGGAAACGTTGCCAATGTCTTCGAAGTTGACTTCAACAATATGACTCGCTTTTCTATACTTTGTATGCCACTTCATTTCCATCAGGTTATCAGTATTCCAGCCACCAGGTCATTGTCATGGCTCTTCATCGTCTGCACCATATTCATTAGGAGATCTTGGATACACTTTCCAATGTGAGTCATGTTCAGATCCGAGTGGATGTAATGAATTTTTACGGTCCTTCTTCCGAGCTGACAGTTAAAATCCAAGATGGAAAAATAAAGATTACATTATTACTCGAATTACTATGATCAGGTGACTTTTCCACATCAGGGCAACGCCTCCTAAAGAAGAAAGCTTAGGTACTGCAAGGTGTCAGAGTAGGTGACGTCATCGAGAGCGGCTCCATTACTTCTTTTGCCCGATAGCGACCAGCAGAGACATCAATAAAAATAACCTTCTCTTTGGCGTTCTATTCGTTTCATTGTGTAGCTCTTATTTGAATTATAAAATGTTTATAAACTGATAATATTTATCGGAAATTTGGAGGGCAATATAATCCAATATTAGACGATTTCAAAGATTTTAAGTGATTCATTGAAACGTGTAATGCAAATTGTAAAAATGGTTCAAATACAGAGGGTTGAGTGCGTTACAACTAAACGATTTACATATGCAAATTCTCCAGCCACGTGGTTGACAGGGCTACGCGGTCGTGAGGAGTTATAAATTGGACATCGCTTCTCATTCTTAATCGTTGTACAAACGCTAGCTGAGAGAATGCCGTCAATCAATAGATATTGGGAAGGATATATAAATGCACCTTCCGACGCGAAGTGGTCCTATTCCATGATTATAAAACAATGCAAATCCAGGGGTCTCACCAATTCGAAGGCAAGAATCTGTAACATACTAAATAAAAACAGAAAACCGCAATACCAGCAACGTTGGACGAACCGTCATTGTTTCCAACAAACGAAAAAATGCTGATTATTAAAATCCAAGATGGAAACAATGAATGTTACATTGTTTTTCGGACTAAGATGGTCAGGTGACTTTTCCGCGCCAGGGCCTGTCTTTCACGTGGGCTACGGAGATGGATAATATTTCATCAGTAAATGAGAAAAATAATAATTTCTGTAATAAGGTCGCAGAGGCAGAGCGTCGTGGTATAGAGGGCGTGGTGGCAAGAGTTAAATTCGGGATGGAAGGAAGACTATTCGAGAGAGATGTGGACGAAAATTTGCGGAACGCGGGGACGTGAAAATAAAACGTCCAGCGAGATCGTCGTTGAAGGAAAATTTCAAACCTGCCAGCGAGTTGGAAAAAGGCATTGCCGACCTCACGAGCAGCGAATCTGTGCGTTCGCAGGAGTCAGCGAATAATTTTGAGAATTTAACCAAAATTCCTTTAGACTCTTACAGTGAACTTTCATTCTCAGTTCGCACGCAAACAAGGACGTTTCAACGACTCGGCCACAACCGTATCTGCGTGCCATCATCGTGGTCTACGCCCTCTCGTTCACCACAACACTTTCTCCATAAGAAGCCCGCATCGACGAAAGCCGAACAACATCGGTACGCCGTGGACATCGTGCATCGCCATATACAGGAATTATTGCAGCAGTTCTCAGTGGAGTATTTAAGCACGCCATTCGACGCCCCTTCCCGATTTATCGTGTCGCCGGGAAGGACACTCACAACAGCACACGGACTACCAGCTTATTCAGAACGACTCTTCAGGCCGTCAGAGCCAAGCCACAACGCAGGAAGCGAGGAGTCACTACTTCTTATCGCACCCTGGACTAGGTATGGGCGATTAATCGAAAAAGGATCGATTAATTGATTTATATTCCCCGAAACTCGAGTACTTTTACTCGATTATAATTATCCCGATTAATCGACAATTTGTGAAGTGAAACAGTGGGATCTGTATTAATCAGATCACCAAATTCACCACAAATGATATCGGACTCGGAATTAGAATGTTTAAAAGATATTCTTAACGTTTTACAGCCCGTTGAGCAAGTAACGAAGGAAATGAGCGGCCAGAAATATGTAACTGTAAGTTTTGCGATTCCGATCATCAGTAGCTTGAGACAAAAAATAACTTCACTCCCTGTTAAAACAACAATTACAAATGCATTGCGTCAGGAGGTTGAAAAGAATTGGAAAAGAGATTTCAAAATGTGGAACGTGTGAAGTCGTTAGCTGTCGCTACTCTGTTGGATCCAAGGTATAAAAAGCTTCATTTTCAACTTCCAACAGCAGTCGCCCATGCAATTTTAAGCATTTCAGAAGAAGTACTTACAATTTCACCCGCTACTGAAATGGATACACTTGCAGTTAACGAACCCGTGCAAAATCGCCTGAATTCCGATTTGGATTTATGGAGTTACCACGGTGCAATGGTAAGCAAGCACTCATCAGAAGACATTGTTGGAGGTGTGCCTATTGAACTTAGGCAGTATTTAAATCAAGCTGTTATACGTGGAAATGGAAATCCTCTGAATGAATGGGCAAAATTAAAAAATATTTATCCAAAACTATTTAAGATTGCTCAAAAATATCTTTCAGTTTTAGCCACTACTGTTCCTTCAGAACGATTGTTTTCAAAAGCAGGAAATACACCAACCCAAATGAGAAACAGGTTATGAAAGCGTTTTTTAGAATTGTTCTTGTGTAGTATTTTTTAAAAATAGTTTATTTTGGAAATCGATTTAATGATGGCGATTTTTCGAGTGAATCGATTTTTTACTTGGTGAGTAAACCGATTCTCGAAAATCGATCTATTAGAAAATTTTTCCATCCCTACCCTGGACAATCCAAGCCTTCACTGTGGAAGGCGTCGGTTGCATTGGCAGAGATGCAAGTTCCTGACCGCGGTGGAGTATTAAATGCTTTACGTCGCCGTCGTCGTTACGGTATTCTCACGCACCATAGTGTAGAAGTCAATTTCCATGCACCAGTTCAATGATAGAAACCGAATTCAACATTGAATGGTCTATACGAGTGTGATAGAAGGTACAGGAGTGAGGGAGCTTGCTCCCATATGGAACTGTAATATTGTACAGTGAATTAGGCTAAAAGTATAAACCGGACAAAAAAAAATGCTCCGTTTTTTTTTGTTTTTTGTTTTACCTGTAGTAAATATTACTAACCTTTAATTTCTATTTAACGAAACTTAAATAGCCGTAACTGAAACTTTGGTCTATTATCATGTTTATCGTTAATCGGTGTAAAGTAAATCAGCTTAATAACTTTAATTTAATTCTTTAAATTTTATTCCAATACTTTGGGTTCTATGCACCCCCGTTACCCTCGTGTTAGAGGGTAACTTTAATTTTATTTGGAATTTGTAAATAAAATTTTTTGTAATACTTATAAACTTGTGTCCAAGCGTTTTCTTGGATCTATAAGTTTCACTTCCACTGCTTAGCTCAATTTTGTGAATGACACCCATCCTTTGCAAAGTCTATCTTGTTGTGCGTTGGGATATGCTTTGTGGTGCACCTGCTTTCATTTCAGCTGTAATTTGTCGTGTTGTTGCCCTTCTGTTGCTGCAGACTATCTGTACTATTCGCCTTTCAACTCTCTCGTTCACCATTCTTTTTCGACCAGAATAGTCCTTATCGCTTGAAGTTTTTTTTTCTCAACTGCCATTCTCTAAACACCCGAGATACTATTGGGCGAGAAAATCATTAAAAAGTCGTGCACCGACGATCATCCCCATTTCAAACTCACTTAAATCTTTCGTCTTACCTATTTACACATTATGATAACTACGTCGTCCGAAACTAATTATACAGGATGATTATAAATGATTCATCGGATTTTGAAGTCTTATAGCTTCCAAGCTGTTGATAGCACTCTTTCGTAACAATCACCAAACGAAAGAGAATATATCCAAATTTAAATTTCGCGCGTGTAGACTTCTGTGTGACCATTGGATGAATTACGGGACCGCATTATCGCAGCTCTGATGAACGTCAATGTGGAAATGCTGGGACGCATGTGGGCCAAACTGGACTACCGCATTGACGTGTATCGTGTGACAAAGGGGGCGCACATTGAACATTTGTATCTCTTCTTAATCCGGTGACAACAACAACCGAGGCATACGAGGTGCACCTTGGAGCGGAGAATAGTCACGGTAGTATCACTGAAACAGAAGTCAGATGGGCAATTAAGTCCCTGAAGACTGGCAAAGCTGCAGGTGATGATGAAATCCGGTCCGAGATGTTAAAGGCCTTAAATCAGGATGGTATCCTGTGGCTGACTCGAGTGTGTCAGGTTGCTTGGATATCTGGACAGGCCCCTAAGCAATGGCAGACAGGAATTGTGATCCCTATCTTCAAAAAGGGAGATCAGAGAGATTGCAACAACTATCGAGGCATCTCTTTGCTCAGCATTCCTGGGAAAGTGTACGCTAAGTGTCTGGAGAAGAGAACTCGGGAAATAGTCGACTCCAAACTGTCGGGGGAGCAGTGTGGTTTCCGACCTGGCCGAAGCACGACGGATCACATCTTTGCTCTAAGGCAAATCTTTGAGAAATCCTGGGAGTATGCAAAAGAGGTCTACGCTTGCTTTGTGGACCTCGAAAAAGCATATGACAGGGTTCCTCGGGAGAAGCTCTGGCAAGTGTTGCAAGAGTATGGAGTGGATGGGCAATTACTGGTTGCTATCATGTCTCTGTACGAAAGCTCTGAGATGTGTGTCCGGATAAATGGCATTAAGTCAAGACCGTTCACCGTGGGTGTTGGACTCCGCCAAGGGTGCGTACTGTCGCCCATCTTGTTCATTATCTTTATGGACTGGATAGACAGGGGCAGCCGAGGTGATGAGCGTGTTTGTGTGGGCGACTGCCTGGTGGAGAGGTTGCTCTTTGCGGACGACCTTGTCCTGCTTGGGTCTTCTCGCACGAACCTTCAGCATGCACTAGACCGGTTTGCAGCCAAATGTGAAGAAGCTGGGATGAAGATCAGTGTGGCTAAAACCGAAGTTCTGGTTCTTTCAAGACAGCCTGCTCAGTGCGCTCTCCATGTTAGGGGAGCCTCATTGAGACAGGTGGAGAAGTTCAAGTATCTCGGGATTGCATTCACGAGTGATGGACGGCAGGAGAAAGAATTGGATGCTCGGATCGGTGCAGCAAGCTGTGTCAGACGTGAACTGTGGCGATCCGTGGTAACGAAACGAGAGCTGGGTAACAAAGCCAAGCTCTCCGTCTTCAAATCTATCTTTGTCCCCATTCTCACCTATGGTCATGAGGCTTGGGTAATGACCGAAAGAGTGCGATCGCGGGTACAAGCGGCCGAAATGAGATTCCTGAGAGGTATGGCAGGTGTTACCCTACTAGATAGAGTGTACAGCAGCACAATAAGGGAATCTTTAGGTGTTGAGCCGCTACTTCTCCGCATTGAGAGATCTCAGTTGCGCTGGTATGGCCACGTGATACGGATGCCGCAAACTAGTCTTCCTAGGCAGTTGTTATTTTCCAAGCCGGTGGGTAAGAGACCAAGGGGTCGGCCTAGAACCAGGTGGCTAGACTGCATGGAGAATCTGGGTTCGAGTCGCTTGGATATTACCAGGGAGGACATGCGCCTGATGGCGGAAGATCGCGATCGCTGGAGATCCTCCATAGGGCTGCTGCCCCCGCGACCCTAACGGATAAGCGGGTTTGAAAAGTAAGTAAGTATGACTAAAATGTGGACAGTTTCTGGTTCTTTTCATGTAACAGCTATTATTTTGTGTATATTACTTTGTGCAATACATTCTTTTAAAACCCGATGAATCATTTATAATCACCCTGTATAAGAAACTCTGCATTGTTACGTCATTCTATGCCACTTTCAGACCGGTTTACTTTCAAATAAGAGGTGTCTCTAATTTTTGGCCACTCACAAGGGACTTACACGTAGTGTACGACGCACTTTTTTTTTGCGCGCAAGCCTACCTTGGAAGCAATAACATTTTCTTGTTTTGCAAGCATCAATAGTAGCTTTAGATGAGCAACATATTTCAGTTTGGTAGGAATCTGTGAGGTCTATGTTCGTATACTTCCCTTGTCAGTGTAAAGTGGTCTGGCCCGTTAGCAACTTCAGCGAGAAATGATAGCTAATTTGCCTACAAACGTCAGGTGGTCATAATAAATCTGGCTACTCAAAAGGGACGTACACGTAGTTGTACGACGCACTTTTTTTTGCGCAAGCATACCTTGGAAGTGATAGTGTTGCTTGTGAAGTGGATTCGTCCGTATTATTGAATAGTGGAAAAAAGAAGTTGAGAGCGCATTAATACATATACACACCGCTATAAACAATAGAGTCTTTGTATGTGCTCAAATTTTGTCGTTTTCTCGGTTTATTTTGAAATGAAGCCAAATTTAGCGATTTCTTATTTTACAAATAACAAATAGATTTAGATTAATAACATATTTCAATTTGGTGCGAATCTGCGAGGTACATGTTCGTGTACTTCCCTTGTCAGTATAGGCTTGTATTGTGGAAATTTATCGCTGGGTACTGATCGTAGCGTCAGGATCTTTAAACTCAGGATCCTTACATGGCTAAGAATAAAATCACTATAACTATTCTAGCTAACTGCGGCGTTATAAATTTTTTTGGACGAGCTGGGATGCCTTTACTTCCAAATGCTCGTCTTCTGCCGCTGTATCTTTCTCTCCTTCAGTGTTGCACCATATAAGGTGTGCAAACTGAGAGCTATTCACTGCTGCTTGTGATGTTCGGTCAGCGTGCAGGATACCTAATGAAAGCACACCAAGTTCATAAGGTTATGGGACAGTATCTACAGTAACTCCCATGTTCTGCACAGTACCTACAGAAATCGTTTGATCATCTTCGACGTTATGTCACGCTTCTACCAATGAAGCGTGTTACATTTATGAATGTTGCGCATGCGCTATGCATCAGCTTTACGTCCGCATTCTCATACCCCACTCAACAAACAAAGCATTTTTAGCGGTTTATTCGTACTTACTTCCGACTGTCAGTGACCAATTAACTTTAGTTTGGGCTTCGTCAAAAATTAGACATTTCTAATCACCGGTATCATTTTGTATCGTAGGGTTTATGGTGAGAGAACAATCGCTATTAGCATAATTAGTACTCAAAGAAAATCGGGGTGGAGGATTTGGGTCTAGTGTCGTAACAGAAATTTTAGGTTATGTTCAATTATAATGCTTATATGCCTTTTATAAAAAAAAAATGATGATAGAAAATTGGAATATCGGAAATATATTTAGTAAATGAATTACACATTCCCATATATGTTAAAAAATTTACGAAAAGAAAAAAAATTTATTGAGGACGGGATTTGAACCCGTACCTGCAAAATAAAATTCTAGTGTTCTACCATTAGGCCACCTGAATGAGATAAAAATCTATGCTATAATTCGGGCATTTATAAAGTGTAGGCAATTATAATAAAGTTTATGAATTTTTATCTCGGAAAATTTTGAGAAGTGCGTCGAATGGCTTTGCATGGTTGTTTAATTTGGTGAAAGCTACGCGTAGAATATTTTTTTTTTTATCAAAATTGGTGAGTTTGAGTACATGGACTCTCCTTGTCGACTCTTATTACTGGTCTAATTTTATTCCTTTTCAAACATGACTTCTCGTATTTTTCAGAATAGCATACAAGAGGCGAAAAGATGCACTTAAATAACAGATAATACTTATGACAAAATCATTTGATTAATTTTCAAAATTAATTATTTCACTAATTAAGTATTCCAAAACTCTGAATTTATTATTTCAATACTTACTTCCAACAATAAGATACCAATGAACTATTGTGTCGCTTGCATCATTAACTAGACATGTGAAATTATTGGCATCATTCAGTACCGCAGAACTTATGGTGAGAGAACAATCTCCATCAGCATAATCACTACTGATAGTATATCGGAGTGTAGGTTCTGCGTCCAAGGTGGAAAGGTAGAAATTATTATTTCCAGTCCATACGCAACCCTTAGTCGGTCCGCCACGACATTCAAGATGAGCATCTTCACCCTCTTTAACAAGTTTTACTTGATCTTCACACTTAATAAACGCTAAAAAATAAAAAAAATAAAAAAGGAATTTTTAATTTAAAAATTTGATAAACTATAAAAAGTAAAAACAGATAATTTAATAAGCAATTATTGCTGTCACAACAATAGATCGTTATTTTTATATTAGCCTTATTATTATTCATTATTTATAATATTAATTATAACAAATGTTGTCAGTTTATTATACATTGTACATTTCCCCCAGAATTTTTCAGATTAAGTTATTTTTAATTTTCTATTCTACTTATCAATTGCCTTTTTCTAATGATTACAAAAGAATTCCTCCCATAGAAGTACAGTATTATTCTTCAATACAAAGCTTATTGATAAGAGAAAATGAAATTTTTAATATAGTTATAAATTTATTTATTTAAAATTAACATCGAAACGTCTAAATCGTTATCTATATAAGGTGCTTTTATTTCTCGTGCAAAAGAACAAATTTCCAATTTTTTTTCTAATATAAAAACTAGATGCTCTTTCAAAACATGTGTGTCAACCGAAATAATTAGGGGATGAGCGGGTTTACAGTGAGACATTCCATGTAGCATTTACAAAATGTATCACCAGCAGTTGGCGTCAACAATGCTAAAATGTAAAACTGTTCCTGTTGTCATCCATCTAGTTTCAGTTATCTACTCATGGAATAACTAATACATTATTAGTCTTAGTTATTCTGTGATCTACTATCTTTGTAAACTGTTGGAAACCGCACATGCAAAAAAGTAAGGCAGATGTAGTAAATTTTCTTGGTTGCTATTTACTCCATATTGTTGAAAAAGTTTACTACAATCATATAAACGATTGCTATATGTGGAATGCTCATTCAATAAGCTTTCTAATGATGCATAAAAGATTTGAAAAGGACTCGAAACTTAAGCCTAAAAGCCTGAAATAGTAAACCATGCGGTGTGAGTAACAATGAGACAAAATGATTTGGGAACAGTGAGACAGTGTATAACAAAGAGAAAAGGAGCATATAATTTTGAAGTTGATTTTTCACTAGTCAATGTTCGCTAAAGAAATGTGATTATAGAGCTTATTCATGAGCCTAATACCTCATCCGCACTAGCATTTCCAAACTAGCTTAGATTGCCGAACTAGTTCCGATTTTCAAGTGCGTACACAACTGGTATAAACGAAACCGGTTTCAGGCGTTAGAAACTGTCTCAGATTAAGCGAGTTTCCCAAACCTTCTTGAGACAGTTTAACTAGCTTCGCGCGTGGAATTGTGGGATCCCAGAATTCCGTGCGCTGATGCGATGATTTTTTTTTTTTTTTTAGATCGCCTTGCCCTGTGGCCTTGCCTCTCTCTCGTCGAGGCCTTCGAGATTAACAAGGCCTGAGCATGCTGCTCCGTTTCAATGCTAAAATGCGTGCGAGAGCGATTTCCCCAATCTGCCGCCAGTAGCATTTTTTTTTACACAGTAAATAATTTATTTTAAAAATATTTACATAGCTGTATTTTTTTTAAATTTATTTATATATGAAATAATGAATTTTAAATTGCCATCTGATGGGAACCATGAAAACGTCGAAAGATTTTAACTTTATTCAGCTGTACAGCATTTTTTGACACAGTAGTACTTTATTAAAAAAAAATTTACATAATATTTTTTTTATTTATTTTTGAATTTATCATGGTTACAAAAGCACATAATACAATTGAAATAGCTGGCTTTCTGCTTGTTTATAGAGAAAGAAGGACACCTAGTGATGAAATTTCGAAATCGCTCACGCTCGGGAAATAAATGCTTGCTTGCTCGTTTCAACACCATGAGGCATTGAGCACATGTTTTTAACTCGTTCGAACTATCTCAAGTGCGGAAGCATATTTAGCTCTCCAAACTAGTTTAATCTAAAACTGTTTTCAAATAGCATCTAAACTAGTTTACTTCAAGCTAGTTCAGGTAGTGCGGATGAAGTATTACAATATGGCAGCAGCAACTTCAGCTCCGACTTTGATTGGCGGCAGCAGCTTCACGCTGTGATTGGTTGCTCGGGAACAACGTCACTCTGATGAATAAGCTCTATTCACAATTTCAGATTCTTTTTACAGATTGATTTTTAATGATACAAAAGTTGTTTTTTGTACTCTTTTTACATATTTATTTATGATTTTAATTTCTGTGAGTCTTTAAATTTACAAAAATTTGTTGTAATTTAAAATAAACAAATTATTTTTAAAATAAACAAATTATTTTTAAGAAAAATTATTTGCCTATAGGCCTATGCAATAAATACATGTCTCATTGTTTCCCATCGTGGGGAAGAGTGAGACAATGTCAAATCACCGGGAGAGTGATTTTGACATGGCCGTTAAAACGGATGGCCGGGCGTTGGGTCGGCAGGTGTCAAGGACGTCTTCCCAGCAGTTAACAAGGCCATCTTCCCGCCAAGCTAACTCTCCGGCATCGAGTGGACTAGCCAAAGAGAAGAGAAGGAAATTCAAGAACGGGGATTGGAGAACTCGGTGTGCAGAAGCGCCTCCGAATCCAAACAGAAGCTTTAAAAGGAGACGCTGGAAGCAAGCACGTCAGAGAGAGAGAGAGAGAGTTCCCCAATCAGACCAGACGAATTTTGAGGACCGTCCGCAGTTAGGAAGGACGACACGATACCTAAATCCCGATGACTATCAACGAAATTTTGATGAAGGACTAAAGGTGGGAAAACGACGTTATCCGACAAGACAGCCGATTTACCTGCTTCAGCGTACTTTCTTCAGAAGCGGAAAGAGCGATGTCAGCAGAGATATACAAAGTGAGATGAACTTTAATTGTGATAATTTTGACTCTTTCTTTAATTCACGCCATAAGATTCCTCTTCGAAAGCCACAGCATATGGGCATCATAGATGGAATAGAATACATTCCCACCAGCGCTGTAAGCCGGAATGTAGCAGGTAGACATTACAGCCATTTCCACACCTTCTCTTTGCAAGATAAAGTTAATAACCGGCAAGAGGGGCCTTCAGCCAGAACGGGACCAAACGTACATTTAGACAGTTCATGGAAATATATCTTCCGAATGAAAACACCCGAGGTAATGCGTCTTTTGTGCTAAATACTAATAGTGGTGAATTCAGGAAAGACTCCTTTAAAAGAACTGTTACCCCCAGTCCACGATCTTAAAGGGCCCCACACACTTACAGTTTATCTGCAGGCCGTTTTGAAGAACTGAACTGAAATCTCATTGCACCATACACACATAAATCAACTGCCTGCAGACAGTGGTCTTTACAGTCCATGGTCTGTGCTGTTGCCACTCACTGACAGTTCATAATCGTCAGTCTGGGGGACTACAGTTCAAGATTAGAACTGAAGAACTGTCTCGGTTCAACTCGGAGCTCCCCGAATACAATTCAGATGCGTTGGAGATGATCATTTTCACAACATGGAATTAGTAAAAACGTTTGTGAAAATGAAAAAAATAATCGTGAACAGTATAAAAATTACTTCGTGTTTGGCAAGATAATTTTGTTGATAATTAGTTATAATTATTTATATTGTATTTTAATACATTAAAGATAATAAAATTATATTGTATTGCACATAAATACTGTTTCACTCGTCATTGTCATTATTATCGATTTTACACTTTTCTTTCCTTTCTCGAATTCTTAATGCATTAGCTTATAAATTAAAATGCATCAGCTTAAAAAAATAATAAAGCATTAGAGTTCGTCACTGGAAACTGTACTTCTTCCTTCTTCTTGATCAGTACAAAATAAACAAATAAATTATAATTCCACAGAGATGACATGTATACATCATCAGCAGATGAACCAGATTTTGCTGCCTTCAGTTTTTTTAATTCTTTCCGAAATGCGCATCGCAAATTATTATTATTATTATTATTATTATTATTATTATTATTATTATTATTATTTACTATTTCTACTGTGGTTGTTGGAATCGTTATTTTATAAAATTCCAATAATTTGTCATAGGCCTTGGTTTTCATTTCTTTATTGGAATACGAGTCATCTTTTATCTTCCATAGACAGGTATTTTTCTTATATAATTCTATGAAAGAAGAAGAGAACGCTGGCTTGTCATCCATCTCACAACAGGCCAAAAAAATTTAAGCTTGCTTAAAAGTTTTTCGCCTGCCACCGGATGTATAAAAATAGACCTTTCAGGCACGGTAACTGCAGTCTAACTGAAAGATTGCTTTCCCCTTGAGACCTAAAACCGTGAGATCGTGAACTCTGAACTGATCACACGTGAGATCATCGTCTTCAACCGCTCACACATCAACAATTCCGTCCTGCTTACAGTCTACGATCTTAAGATGGACTGTATGTGTGTGTTCAGTCACTACCAACTGACAGATTAATATCTTCAGTTAAACTGTAAGTGTGTGGAGCGCTTTAGAATACGATAAATCCTCCAGGCCGACGAGCCCAACAGTGACAGCCGATTTCCCTGTGAGGCGTAAAGGATCGACGGGCGAATCAAAGTCAGCCAGCGACATTGATCATTCACCCGGAGTGAATGTTCTTGAAGATGCCACCTCTATAGTTCTCCCTTCTAACTTCTTTATTCCCAAAGCCTCAGCCAGTTTCCCTAACGGGCGTCCATGGAGTTTACTGCGCAATTGCGAGGGAGATAAGCTAAGGGGTATTGAAATGAACTTCTTTCAAATTTTCAATTGCTGGATTAGTTTAGCATGTGATTCTCTATATTTGAATGCTAATTCTTGTCATTTATTTCTTTTCTTGTACATGGTATCAGCTCCTCGTCGACGGTCGATTTACCCAGATGGGTTGCCGCCTTCGTGTTTAGCGGCTAATTTCAATCACCTTCCATTCTACTTACCTGATACCGACGTTCATCCACATCCGCCTACTTTCGAGGATAGTTTGCTGCACGCAACACTAGAAGATTCCTCTTGTCTAAAGGTGTGGACGAGTTCGACTCCCAACACTTCAAGCGAGCACCTTGAAGATCCATTAAACTAAATAATTACTTTTGAGCTTTATGAACTTTAGTTGAGATTTATCAAACAAAATATTTGTTTGTAAAATTTATTAATCTCCCAAGATTAAAAGGAAATTTAAAAATATATCCGAGTGCACTTATATTCGCATTTATATAAATTATTTCCAGCGAAATTTGTCCTTAATAATATTTGAAATATAGTTATATAACAGGGACTAACAGTAAGTATAGCATTTTGTGGAAAAAAATTCATTACATTTGATCCAATATAACATGAAATATAAACTTTCGGACAAAGGGTGTCTCACTGTTACCCACTCTACTAATCTTCTGTGAGTGAGAAAAAAAACAGCCGGTTTTAATAATCAGTATGCTTTTTGCCATAAAACCCCTTTATCACTTTTTATCTACGAAACAAAGAGGCATTCCGAAAATCTTCATAGGACAAAAGATTCTTAAAATAACCCAAAGACTCACCTTCGACCCTTGAAATTTTGCCTTATTTTTAACAAAACCCTGTATACATGATTTTAATTTTTTTTTTGCTTGTATAAAATAACTTCTGAAAGATGCTTCGGCACGTCTTTTTCTAATTGGGTATCTCTTTATTTTAACAATCTCTTTTAACCCCAGACTTGCAGCTTCGTATGCTTCACCTAGACATTTTAGCACCTTTTTTATAACGATAAAATTTTGTAAATCAAAATTCTTTCTACCTTCAACTGTAACATCTCTTGATTGAACAAAATATCCCATGGACGTCCGTACATAACAGTTGTAAATGCCGAATTCTTTAGTTCTATAAGTGGTTCCCGTCTCTCTCAGTATCTCGTAGCCGTTTCCGTCGTCTCGTTTGCGTTTCCAGTAAATCGTCGGCAGCGGGAGCCCGTTGGCTGTACACACAAGTTGCTCGCCAACCTTTGCTTTGGTTGGCTCCAGAATCACCGAAGTAGTGTCATCTTTTAGAAAGAAAAAATATTTTATATCATTTGCTTAAAAGACAAATACAAATTATAGTTGAGGATCATTTTTAATAATCCATTTTTAATAAGAATTAAAATTTAAACACATAATCCTAGTAACCATATTTATTTAAATAATCATTATCTCTTTTCACTTGTTAAACTTTTTTTTCAAACATGAAACTGCAAATTTGTATAATTACGTAAGGTTTATCCCAACGTTTATGGTCAAATCTAAGTTCTGGACTTTTTGTCTTCCCGATTTCTGGTTCCCAGCTTTACGTTATTGGACTGTACTGTATATGCTTTTATATAAAGCTGAAGAAATAACACATTAAACGTTTCTAGAATGTCTAGGACATTCTGAACGACTAATTTCTGCACTCTAAATATTAATACAGGGTAACAAGAAATAATGGAGACAAGTTTTTTCTTCATAGATATTTCATAATAGAGAGTTTGCGGCAGCGAATTTTCCGTTATAACATTTCGAATTATGACTAAGTCATATCGGATAACTAACTCTAAGGAAAAACTCTGAATTAGACTTATATTTTTGGCATAAGTCAGCCAATCAAAATTTAGTTCTTATACTTGACGCATGCGCACTGCGTGATCAGAATTCTTCTCTTCCCGCTCAGGTATAGACGGGGTGCGCAGGAAGTAGGAACGCGCATGCATCGCTTTCTGTGCCTCCCTGTCACGTGAAGAAAATTTGCAAAGTAAGTATGCGCAGTGGATAGATGAATCACATGAACAGGAGACGGTAATAACTGAATAAATAATAAGATTTATTGTAAAACTTAAAGCATAAGCAAAAATGAGAACTCAAATGTAAAACCTTATCTTAGGTCATGAATAATCACAATATAACCACAATATCAAAACAAATTCAAAAAGCTTAATTCTAGGCTTAGATTTCGAATTCGCAAATACTTAAAACAAACTAAACAACGTTTAATCCAAACACATGCGGAGTAGTAATCGTGGCTTACAAAAATCCGCTAACCAAATAAACGACTAAATATGGCTTAGCATTACAACAGTATAACGATATTAAGTTTCATGGCTAACACATACACGTCTCGTGTAACAGCAACTTGACCAACAGGCCTAATAACAGTCCAAGTCCAGAATAATACATCACAGTCACCATATTTTATCCGACTATTACCATAACTAACTTTCAGTTATTTGAAACACTTCCCAGAAAAACATTAAGTCCGCTCCAGAAAAGTCCCAAGCTTGACACAAGTATTACAAATTCGGTTCCCAGTCTTAATCGAGATAATCAAAGTCTTTAATTGTAGACTTACTTGCGAAGACAAATAAATTACAAACTAGAACAGATAAGATTATTCTTCAGGAATATAGCACAAGCGTTACATGTACTTATTAGAATGACCTCTTCTTACATGAATAAAATTACCCAAACATAGAGATACGGCTATACGCCCCGTCGCACTTATCTTCCTTCCTTTTTTTTCTTTTTTTTTTCGTTGAATTAAAAAGGAACACACGGCTATGTCGTAGCTTCTTAGCTCCCGTGGAAATTACTCATTTACCACTTCCGACGAACTCACAATTCGCACTACACAATAAATAGCATAGATGTAACATAGATTAAACACATGCAAACTTTTCAATTACAATTAACCATCATCGGTACTTCAGCCGCACAGAAGAACGGGAACATTAACTTTAATAGCGCACAACAATTCCTTGATAAAACATAGGGTGAATTACATAGGTGAAACCGGAGCTACGGTCTACGTACGCCGTAAGACCGAACGGCCACAAGCCTTGCAGGCTAGAACTCACACACAATCCAGAGTAATACAATTCCGCAAAACACGCTCTCGCCTCCTTAGCAAAACCCTTTATAATGAATTGAGGTGCCTTATTTGAAGCTCCTCTATTCCGACGAATAGCGCTGGTTGCCGTGTCCAATTCACCCGCTCCGCTTTTCGATCCGCGTCGCAGTTGCTCGTCGACGTTGAAGGCTTCGTTATAGCGGGGACTCCATTCCGGGCTGGAACGTTCTTGCCACAGCTCGTAGACGAAAACTCGGCTGCTGCATCTCGCATCTAGGCGTCGTGGCTACTTCTCCTGCTATTCCTATGGTCAGCAGTGTTGTTCCCCTTCGGGATCCAGTCGCCTGCTTCCGATGAGATCTTTCAGCTCTCTCCTCGTTGCCTTCTTCATAACATCTCCCCTTCTCTCCGCATTCCGCCGTTCCACGTTGAATCCCGCGCTCCTGCCTCTGATTGGCTCCCGAGTGTCGCAGTAGTTGACGTTTCTGCTGTCGTCTCTCGTTGCCCGATTTCGTACGATGGAAAATACGTGTCCGGTAGCGACGGCTGACGTCACCGGAATTCGCGGTGTTGAATTCCGTGACACTCCCTTTACTTCCGACCATAGAATCGTCTGAGGTAGAAAAAAGTAAACAACGAACGAATTAACTAATAAAAATGCCATATTGTGTTGCTGAAACGTTACTTTACTCAAAAAACCCAAATTTATTGAGTAGAGTAACGTTTCATCGATTTCCGTGTACGGTTTTATGATCTCCAATTCGATAAAAGATTAATAATAAATCGCGGCACTTGGCAGTCAATCTGAATTATTTCGACTTTTAGTCACAGCCAACACGAAAGTGCAGTTATTTCGAAATCGGAAATACGTCTAGGCACGAAGTAAGCTAATGTTTGTAAACACGCACCCCGTCTATAGTGGCTAGAAGAATTCTTCTAGCCACTATAGCTCAGGAGCACATTTGACAAAATGGCTGGTCGTGGCAAGGGACAACGATTCCGATTTACCGTAGAGGAAAATCTACAGGCAATTGACCGTGTTTTCGGTTTTGTCTGCGAAGACATATCAACTTCCGAGAAAGAGCTGTGGGAAAATATTCATCAAGCACTTATTCGGGATAACATTAGAGCTTGCTGGCTGTAAATCAAGTTGTAAGTTATAAAGTGAAACGGACATCCCGCCGCAAAGTAGTTTTCCGTTATAATTTTACGATATATATAACATACCGGAAAATTCATAATTATAACGGAAAAGTCGCTACCGAAAATTCTTTATTAATAACTTATACTTATGGATACAACATATTCAGAGATTTTCAAAGTAGCTATCTTTTGCTTTAATGGAGAACTTCAAACGCTTAGTAAAATTCTCTTCCACTGACAAACAGGAATCCTTTGGCGACTCCCGCACTTTGGGGTCGCTTAGCGTAGCCCCTGGCCTCCAATATCGACCATATGCTATAATCCATCGAACTAAGATATGGAGAATAGACTGGCGTTTTTGGTATGTGATGAAGTCTGGAAAATGAGCCTTGGACCACTCTTATATTGTTTTTGCTCTATGAGCAGGTGCCGAGTCCTGCTGAAATGTCCATTCCTTATTACCAAAGTGGTACTGAGTCCAGTGAGCACTACAACTTCCAGACTGTCTTGACGGTATAATTTTGGTTAATTTTCACACCTTCATCGATGAAAACGAGGGGTGTTTGCGCAGATTCCACTCCATAGCATTACTTACTTAAGAGTCTGGCTAAGTGTGACGATGGTAAATGGTCCAGGGGCATCTCTTGACCAGCTTCTGTCATTTTGGTAATTCTGTGGCTGCTCAATCGTGAATAATTTTTCAGCTGTGAACATGACTTTTTTCCCATCTGGAGGCTCTGGCGCCGAGGGGGGGCGCACAGCATCTTAGTAGCCTCGCAACTTTGTTGTTGTAGTTCAGGAGCTTGTGCCCTCGAGCTCTCTGTTGGCTATTTGACGGACAAATTCACGACTGATTCCCATCTTAAGGGCAATTTTTCTTATAGAGAACCTTGAAGTTCGGTTGGCTTTTAAATAACTAATTATTAACTTTACGAAAATTCAGAGAAATGATTATACAATGGGCCCCGCTTAATGTGACACTTTGGAACCAAACCAAATTGATAACAATAACCAAAGTTGGAAAAAGAGGCATTGTGGGCACTTTACATTACACTGTACAGTCTTTTCACGTGAAACAGTCTTTATACTGATTGTAAAACTCTACAATAAATAAAAATACACTAATATAGTACAATAATTAGGGCAGCATTGCCCATTGGCTTAGAGGGAAATGAAAAGTTGCTATTATAAGCGGAATTCGGGAGACAGTCTAAATATTTTTACGACATTTAGGGAAAAATTTGATAACAATATCCGAAGTTTTGATCACAATAAACGGTGTATTTAGTATGCATTTAGATACAAGCGTTCCGTAAAAAGCAAAAATGATAACAATAGTAGATTGATAACATTAACCGTGATTACATTAAGCAATGCCAACTACAGTAACTAGTTTCTTAAAAAAATTTTTTGAAGACGGATATTCTTATTTTATTCTCCAGCACTTTTTCCTTCCTTTTATAAATACACTAGCGGGCCCGGCAATGCTTCGCTATTGCTAAATCTATAAATATAAAATAACATGTACCTTTCATCCTCTCAAATATGCAAATCAGGACACATCCAAATTCAATCTCGAAAACCGTAAAAATACACAAAAAATTCCAATTGCACATTTATTCAACAGCAAATTCCAAACAAAAATGTTCACCAAAATCCGATGACCGCATCACACAAATGTGCAATTGGAATTATTTGTGTATCTCTTACGGTTTTCGAGATTGAATTTTTGGATGTGTTCTGGTTTGCATATTTGAGATGATGAAAGGTCTCCATCAAATAGAGCACCGTTAAGGTTCCTATTTCTTCCCTGTATTGGAATTTGCGTAACTACATTGGTGTCCAAGATAGATAGGGGATAACAGACTTTTGACTCACCCTGTATATGAATTAAAAAGATGCAATTGATGTACGATACTGAATCTAACCCAGTGTTCTCCCCAGAATATTTTATCAGGTGGGTGGAAAGATAAAATAGCCAGGGGGACAACAATTAAAAAACAAATAAAACATAATGTAAAATTCAATACAATTACGTTGGAGGAAATTTTTTTCTAGAATATCAATTCTCTACAATCAATTTATTTATAAAAATTGATTGTAAATACAAAAAAAATACGCCAACTTAATTGTATTGAATTGTATATATTGAAATTTTGTGATAATTTTAGATACCATGACGTCATGCCATGTGACATCTTATTTTTTTTCCCCTTAATTTTTTAAAGTTTTTATCTGTATCACACTCCACCTTACTTGGCTTCTGAAGATGAGTGGTTCTCACTCGAAAACGTTAAAGCTTGTAATACTTTAGAACTTTTTCATAATGGGCATTTTCTTCGAAGATTTTCCGGATCAAATCAAGAGTTCTTTTCAGAACGGTTCACGGAGAAATCACCTTTCATCACGGCGATTTGGATATTTTTTTTCCATGGATTGTCTTCTTAGAAGGTTTTATGTACCCTCCGTTTTCGGAAGAGTAGGACTTATTATGTTCAGAGCATTTAAGACTTTGTTGTAAATGAATTATTTAATATTGCCCATTATGAAATATTTTTAAATTGGAATAACAAATTAAATGCCATTGTTCTTCAGTGGTTAAGTTGCAATGTAAATAGGGAAGGGGTAGAGTGTTTCTTAATAATTAGAGCGAAGCGTTAGCGAAGCTCTGTTATCAGGCGAAAATCAAAATTCTTTGTGCGCATAAAACTTTTGAACCAGAGAACATAGACAAATGAAATTTTGCACACTGGTGGACATGACCACCCTGATGGTCACTAAATAAAAATTTTAAAAATCGGTTCAGCCATCGAGGAATAATCACCATTTTGCTGTTCCCATTGAAATGCATTGAAAAAAATGTAAACAAACAATTGCACGCGCTAATAGATTTTTCAACATAGAAAATATGGCGAAGCCCTTCGCAAATTTTTTTCTGCACCATCGATTTTTGAGACCATTTTATCGAGTTCTTAGAACTTTTATCATCTGTTTTTTTTAATTCATCGCTTCTTGAACCCTTCGATTTAAGGTGTAAATTGCTTAACAAATACATAAGAATAACTCAGTAACCTTGATTCTTTTTTACGTAGACTTGCATAGTAAATTTTTTGAAAGAGATTGTCATTTTTTCGTGTAACAAGGATTAGAGTCTAGAAACCATCTTAGTGAGTTACCATTATGTATACTGGTTGAGTTCGACAACTACACTGGTCCGTGTCTGTATGACAGTGTCGTTCCGATTACACCTGTCTCTGTTGGATTCAAGAAAAATGGCGTGAGTTGTTCTCGTAAACAGTTTCCGTTGAAAGTGGCGTACGCAATTACTGTGCATAAAGCTCAAGGAATCACTGTCGACAAAGCAGTGATTGATATTGGTGACACTGAATTTGGGCTTGGTTTAACGTATGTTGCGCTTTCAAGAGTGAAAACCATTGATGGTCTTCTAATTGACCCAGCTTTTCCGATTTCGCGACTGTTGGCAATCAATAAGCATTCTTCGTGGATCGTTCGGCGCGATGAAATTCAAAAATTAAAGTCATTACTCTGATCGAACCATAAATAAACGTTGAAATTTGACAATAAAAGCTTCGCTCTTTTATTGGATAAGATTATCGCGCTCCGCGAGTCGCAGTCCGCCCTAGTTACTATTATTTTTTGTGTTTTCTTTTTCATTGTTGAGGCTTTTCTCGATTTTTATAAATAAAATGATTGTGGAGAATTGATATTCTCAAATATTATGCAGTGTTGTAGAGCTTTTCGTGTATTCAGCCGGGTGGGAACCAAAATCAGCAAGACAGCTCGCCCCTTTAAAAGGTCCTGAGGAGAACCCTGCTAATCCACACTAATCTACCTGTCAAATTTCATTCAAACCACTCTCTAAACACTCCCGGCACGAATAAGTACAAACTGTGAAATTTTCAGCGAAATCGGTCGAGTAGTTTTTGAGTCTATAGGGCACACACATACGAACATTGCCTTTTATATATATAGATTAAAACCTGTGCCGACGACCATCTGAGCTTAACGACCACGTTTGCTTGGTCCCGCAGAAACTTACATGGGCAATCTGTTAGTATTACGACCACTTATCTAACAGTAAGACGAACAGTGGCCGGCATTTCAGTCCCCTACGTATCTAATAAACCTGTCTAAAACGAACAATACGAAACCAATCAGATACTAATCTAATTTCCAATTACATCACTACACTTTTCTATGTAATCAACTAGTCAAGAGTCAAGACATACAAAAATGCAACAATTGCAACCACTGTTACTGATAATGTTTACTATGTCAGGCAAACACAAGTGTCTGTCTTTGGGGAAGCAAATCACTGGAGGCGTTTCCATAAAGTCCGACCGGTCGCAACCGCTTGGGATGCTGTCTAAGATCACAAATGTACAGAATCTCCCGCTTGGGAATGGTTAACCGTACAACGTGACCTCTTGGCGATCGATCGGACTTTATAGAAACACTCTGGATGTGCTCGAAAAATATTCTGAAGATTTAATGTTCACTAGGAAGAGAAGAAGGTGCAAACAAAGTAACTTTATAGAAGAAATAAACATCTGTTTTTTAATTACGAGGGTTGGGGCATAAGTCATGGCAACTATTTTTTTTCTCATAGCTAAGGGATGGTATCACAAAATGTCATATGTCTCGAGGAAACCGTTCATTCATAGTATATTTCCACAACACCAGATGGCTCTGCGATTTCCTTTTGTTGCATTGAGAACAATGTTAAAGCAGTTCTTAGTCAACCGCCGTGCAGGATGGATGTAACCCGAGTTGAACAACGCTCGTATATCAATATAGCCGGTCTCCGCTGGCTTTGGTAAGAATTGGAGCACCCACTATACTCTCCGGACTTTTCTCGATGTGATTTTGACCTTATACGGACGGTAAGAACCATTACGTGGTAGACAGCTTCGGACACGAATGGACATGGCAAATATTGTGCAACAGGAGATGACTAGATTTCCACATGGTGAGAGAAATGGCGAAGCAGATGATATGGGCGCCTGTCACATCGTTGGCAGCGTACTGTGAACGTTCAGGGGACTACTTTGAGGCCCTTTAGAACGGGTTTGTGTGCCGTAATGATTCTGGAACTTGAAAGTTGTAATGTTATATCAACTACCTTAATAAACATGAAGAGCAAAATATTTCCGTGTTGCTAAATGTCCGTACATTTCCTCCATTGCTAAATGTCCGTACATTTCCTTGTCCTTTCATCTATATATTTCGCATTTTCCACCCACGGTCGAATTCTCACAAAAAAAAAATAGTTGCCATGACTTATGCCCCAACCCTCGTATGTTGTTGATTTGTAATTTTTTTGACTGAACCTGCATATAACGACCGCCTGAAATATAAGTCTCTTTAACGAATTTTATTTTTAATAGCAATGCTGAAACTTGTGAATGCGAGTCCTGCGATTTAAACCTGTATTCTATTGATTGTATTCTAATGCGATTTAATTCTATTTCTTGCTTATACACTTTAGGCGCTATACAGGGTGCGTACGAACTCTTTGTACAAACTTGTAGGGGTGGTAGAGGACGTTATTTTAAGTATATTTTTCCAATAAACTGGGATCGCAAATGAATTTTGACACACAAAAAATTTCAAACATCATGCAAACAAAGGTCCTTCATGGGGGTGGCCGTGGCCTAGTTGTCTCGTCGGTTGGTCCGCTGATCGGAGGAGTTAAGCAACTTCAGGCACGGCCAGCTGCTGGTTGGGTGACAGCCAGTGGCTTGAGGACCACTGCTGGGTGGAACGGCTATTTGGGGCACAGCAGTTGGGGGACTTCAGTCTGACCCATTTGCTGAGTGACCAGTGCTGGATGTCCAGCAGCTGGTGATAGACACTGGTTTGTTCGTCTGCCAGCAGCTCTTCCATCATGAACCCCCCTTGCTTCGGAGGGCACGTTAAGCCGTCGGTCCCGGCTGCTACTGTCATCTCGTAGCAGTCGTTAGTTACTGAGATGGCGCAAAACTCCCCCGAAGGAGTAAGTGCCGCAGATTATCGTTCTGCGATAATCTACCCTCTGTACAAGATAAGATAAGATATGGTCCTTCAAAGTTGACGCAGACTTTTGTGCATATAAAATCGAAAAATAACTTTAGCACATTAAACTTTTCGGGAAACATTACGTAATCCTTCTTGAGTATCCTGCATTCGCCAAGTAGTGTCTCTGTAGCTGTGGAATTAGCGTGCGCAGCAGAAGTGTCTGACATCTAGTGGTGATGTGGAAATTAACAAGATGGCGCCTTTAACGGGTACAGATTCACTGAGTTTTTACAGCGAATGGTTGTATTCGTGAATATAGCTTCAAAATGAGGAGAATCAATAACACATACTGTTGTGTCTGGGGTTGTAAGTCAACAGCAAATGCAGAAAACAGTTACACATTTCCCAAGGATAAAACTTTGAACCTATTTCCTCAATTAACCTATTTTCTTCCTTACCTACATATTTGTAGATATCAGCTAGCGTAATATTGAATGTCATATTCATTTTGAGTACTGGAAAATCAAAATTCTCAAGGCAGCACAAGCTTAGCAAGCTGTAAAATACCCATTATCTCCGCCATTTCCAACAGATGGTAACGCCATCTATAGGCGGCTGCGCACGCGATTAGCGTTGTATAATCAAATTTCTTGTGAAGGAGAACGTTAAAGCTGCTGGGATTTTGAGAAGACAAATTTTGCACAGTGGGGAAGAAACGGTGTGACGGGCAAAAGTGTACGATTGGTATAATCATTTTGGCGGAGGACGAGAGATGGTGAAAAATAGAATGCATGGACACGTTCCTCACACGGCAAATTTCAGAAACGCTTGCTAAAATGGGCTGAGAGGTGGTGCCCCTACCCCCGTATATTCCAGAAAATGCAGAGAGAGAAACGTCTTATAGCAAACTATGTATGTCTGTCTCATACGAGATATGCACTATCTAATGTGTAATACACTAAAATTTTATGAAAAATTTAATTGAAATTCTAGTATGGATTCGGTAAATAATTTACATTATTACAATTGCATTTATCATTAAAAGACATTAAATGAGTGGCTGGTATTCTAGGTATATCTATTAATAATAGTAGCAATATTAAACACAAATACGTATATTAGGAGATGCAAAAATATTCAACCCAGCGAGCCTATTAGTTACCCCAGTTCATATTCAACAAGAATGATATTTCTTATTTGCATACGCCATTTTACGATTAATTCAAAATAAATTCAAACGTTATAATTGCCTTAGTAATATCAATTCTAATTTTTTAATCTTGCCCTTATCAATAAAACCAAAAATAAAACCTAGAGCATGTAACCCACTATTAATTAACGAAATTTGAAGTGAAGAAATAATTCAACTGCAGAGCAAATTAAATTTTTATACTTACGCTTTACTCCAACCGTTATGTTTGCTGTTGTGAAAAAGTTCGGATAAAGGACGTGGGTGGCATTACATATGAGTGTTTCTTGTTTGATGTCAGATATGCCATCGAATTTAAGAGATTTGGTCAAAGTGACTTCTATATCGTCACCAATTTGATTTTCTACAGGAGCGCGACCACTCGCGTTTTTGCCGTCTATAAACCATGTCAACTTCACTGCAGGTTTCCCCTTCGTTACCTTGCAATCCAATGATATTTCTACGTTCGGTTCCACTATCAAGACTTCAGAATAAAGCTGTTCTTGTCCATTATAAAAAATTTTTGGATGGTCGGGCTTTCCTGAAGAGAGATAAATGGTCATTGAAATAATTATTAAAATAATTTGATAACTCATAATAACTTTATATATTCTCCAAATCTATATATATATATAAATCTTTGTCTGTGGCTTTGATTGTCTGTGTGTGGCAACAATGACTAGACTCAACAATGAACTGCGTCAACAATATTTCGGTGATAATTTACTTTGAATGGATGACAATACCAAAAATATTGACATTATTCCCTTTGTACGTATTTATACACAGTTTCTATTTAAGCTTTACCCAGAAGTTATAGTATTAACTTTTCAATCATTCTCAATATTTGTACAGAGACTTACTAGAGTAATAATTTCTTATCGAGTTGATGGAGGGTAAATTCAAATAAACAAATAATTTATTTTTTATTAACGGGGATGAACTTCTCTGTTAATACAGAATTTTTTTAACTCTGTCTGCGTGTGGCAACAATGGTTTTTACTACTGGTCGCGTGAGATAGCACGATCAGTAAGAGAGTGTTAATTAAACAGTACTTAAGTTAAATCATGTCGATTTTTTCTGTATTTTTTGTCTGTGTGTGGCTCTACAAAAACTATTAAGTTATTAATTTTTTTCCTAGCGAATGCGTGAATCATCACAAGTTGACAGTCTATCAGAGATTGACAGGCAGTTTCACCAGTAATTGACAACATTTTAATTACACATTTTTATTATATAATGTTACAAAAAAAATTGAAACATTCAAGACTTTCATGATTGGATGATACATTTACTTCAACTTACGTTTGTTTGAGTCACAGGGCTACGTCATCACCTCCAACAATTTATAATTCCTCACAGGATTTACCTGTTTTTTTCCTGTGCTTTTTGGAGCCATTGGCCTGATTTCATTATACTACTGAAAAAGCACACAGGAAAACACAGGGAATTTGACTAATGTATAACTTTAAACAGGTATCCTTAAATTTGTTATTATGTATTTAAAAAAATAAAAAAATCTTAAAATATATAAATGTTGCATTTACCTTGGCTGTACTAAATACAACAAAGTGCTCGAAGAAGGAGATGAAGTAAATTTTCCTGTAGAGTTTTTAAACTCACAGGAACTTGCCTGGTATTTCTCAACACAAGATCAAGCTTAATGTCGGGGCGCCGATCATTTTGCTTCGAAATTTGGATGCCCAAAAAGTCTGTAATGGCAGTAGACTTTGCGTCACATTGATAAAGCGTAACTTGATAGAGGCGATTGTGCTTACTGGCTGTGCAAAGAACACGACTGTGCTTCTTCCAAAAATTCCCGTCATCTGTGACAATATTCCTTTTAGGAGAACGCAGTTTCCAATTCGCCTGGCGTTTGGTATGTCTATTAACAAGTCTCAAGGACAATCATTAAAAATATTGGGCCTGAATCTAGAAACCCCCTGCGTTTCTCATGGACAATTGTATGTTGGTTGCTCACGCGTTGGATCCAGAACCAATTCATATGTTTTCGCCCCTCAAGGAAAGACAAAGATTATTATTTATTCTAAAGTACTATATGGCTAGATTTTTTGCTATGAACTTTTAATAACATTTTGTCAAATTCACTTTTTTAATATCTCTTAACACCATTCAATATTTTTGACAGATCTATCTTTTATTATTCCAGAAAAATTTCTGCCCAAGTTCTTTCAAGAGGATACAATTTTTCTGCTCTGTAGGCATACGCAAACGAGATAAAAAATCAGAAGGGCAGCCAATGTGTTTCTGTGTGTATGTAAGTGTGTGTGTGTGTGCGTGCGTGCGTGCGTGTCTTCCAAATTAAATTGGACAACATTGCACGAATTATAAAATGCCCCTCAAGCTAGCCTGGCATCAGACCACACGGGCGAAGCCGGGTATTTCAGCTAGTTCAATATATAAAATAACAGTTTAATATTGAAAAACCCAATAAATAAAGGAAAACAGAAAAACTAAAAAAATCAAATATTTATATTGAATTTGGACAATATATTTAATATTATTATACAATTCTTGACCCAATGTTGGTGAATTTAAATGTAAATCATAATAACTTAGTAATAGAGATAAATACGACCAGAAAGAATAAATCATAAAAACAGTGAAAATCCTACGAAGAAATTTATGATTTGTAACAAATACTTCTTGAGGAAACTGAATTTAATGATCTGAAGATTTCGCACTCTAATGATGCACATGTATTATTTAATATAAATCCTTATGGATGATAATTTTAAGAGGTTTAAGCACACTTAGAAAGTTCTTATCTGGCAGATAAGAAGTAATTTGGATAATTTATATAGTTATTTCATAAACAAAATTGGAAAATTTTTGTAATATGATAATTAACCAGGAGATGTTTAGAGCTCTATTTCCAAAAATCTATCGGTGAAAATGTAACCAAATTTTGTGTCCATCTTATACAGGGTGTTTTTGAATTGAGTACAGATTTTTTGGGAGATGATAGAAGAGGTCCTTAGAAGTATTTTTTGTCATATGAACATGGGGTTCCCGCAGCTCCGTTTACTTACAATACTGCATTGAACAATCAAATGACACTGGGACGCAGTTGCTTGGCCACCAAGATCGCCAGATCTCACACCAATGGATTTTTTTTTATGGGGAAGCATAAAATTAATGGTGTACTCCGAACCCGTAGATACCGAAGAAGAATTGGCGGCTCGTGTTGTCGCGGCAGCAGGTGACATCAGCGACCGTGAAAATCAATTGTTTCCACGCGTACATCAATCCATCATAAGGCGTTGCGAATTGTGCTATGAAGCAAATGGCGGTCATTTCGAACAATTACTGTAAAAGTCATACAGTAGACTGCTTGTGTTAATTGTTAAAAATAAAATAATCTAGGCCTACAAACGCACACTGCGTCCCGGTGCCATTTGATTGTTCAATGCAGTATTGTAAGTAACGGAGCTGCGGGGACCCCATGTTCATATAACAAAAAATACTTCTAAGGACCTCTTCTATCATCTCCCAAAAAATCTGTACTCAATTCAAAAACACCCTGTATACTAAAACTCTTGCGTGTATTTATTTATTTATCTGTAATTCTATCTCCTCCTAGACGGTTTGAGCTAGCGACTTGAAATTTTCAGGGCAGGCTTATCAATAAAGGACCTGCTCTATCGCCAAAAATAAGCCCCCTACGACCCCCTCCCCACTTTCTGGGGTTTTCATTTAAAATTATCTGCTTTTGCTTTGTAATTCCCCTCAACAGATGGCGCGGGCGGGCGAAGCCGCGGGTAACAACTAGTATATTCCTAATTTCTTAAATAAAAAAATAGTTCAAAAATTCTCGCTAGGGTGACATTTCGCGCTAATGTCGCTTCAATTTGGATATTAGATAGGTAATGAGAGTCGCGAATAAAAAGGATCCAAATCTTGTTTCATCATTTTGGGATAGCGACAAGTCATAATGCTGACATTGCGTCACTACTTCACTGATGACAGGGTTTAGGCAACACCACCTATAATAGAGAGAAGGCATGATAACGTAAACGTCATACATTGTCACATCATCATTAGTCGACCACTGTTAATCCTATTTCTACCAATAAGAAGCCCTAAATATGGTCGACTAATAATGATGTAACAATGTATGACGTTTCTGTTATCAGGCCTTCTGTCTAGGAGGTGTTGGTTTACCCGATCATTTCCACCAGCATCGCCACTACGATCAGCAGACCTGACATTTTGTGATTTTTGGTTATGGGATACTTAAAGGGTCATGTTTATCAAGGCCTGTTCTCACCTTAGTTGCTTTAAAAGAACGAATTACGATGTTCGACAACATCATCAAATTCAGTTATGTGCCGTTGAGAGCGTTGGTCATCGAGTGTACGCTTTACAGCAAGGAGATGGAGGCATTGCGCGTAATTTTGCTTTACATATGTACTGGGCTTATCTGCAGTGTTTCTGGGTAACATTTTTTAAGTCACAGGCGTAAGCATTATAGCCTAATGGACAGCTAAACCTTATGGCATCTGTTTGTCACAAGATATTGCAATCAAATCTTTGGTTTTTTTTTCTTAACTTCTGTTTAATGTCCGCATTTATTTGGTGACTTAGCCAATATGCAAATTAAAGCGACTTTAGCCCTAAATGTCGCTCTAGCGGGAGTTTTTGAATAAAATTTAGTTACTTAAAAAATCGAAATCCCATGATTGGAATGTATGTACATCAAATTTGATTGCATTTTGACTAATATGATAGGTTTTTGAACTCTAAACACCTCCTGTTTATTTATAACCACTTTGTATAATACAGTGAAATTCTGTTTAAAGAAGTTAGTGGCACCAAAAAAATAAATTTGTTACAATGAAAAGTTCATTAAATACAGATTATCATGCAGAAGATCGATCACAATAATATATGGTGGCGAATTAGAAGAGAAAAACACTGGCTCCACAAGTTCTTTCTCAACCTTCGGTCAAGCTCAGTATGATAGCCTCCATATTAACTAAAGCTCCTGCATCTTTAATAAACGAGGCCTGTTCAAATGAAACCCGTTCTATTCAAGTAGGTGTTGTAAGAAGAAGGCAGAAACAGAAAACAGAAGCAAATTGAAAGGATAGTATTTAATGAACAGCAATGTACATATGTTTCTCAAAAGGTGACATATGACATT
>JAHWFO010012347.1:0-17215 GCA_023313115.1 Rhysida immarginata | reverse complement strand
AGGCACTCAAGCCCCTCCACCACGTCAAGGTAGTGCCCACGGAGGGGATTTAGCCCTTTAAATTACGCACGTGTCCTTCGCTTTAAACCAATAATTTCACTCAATCCTTACCTACACAGTTGTCAACAGATTAAATTGCTACATTCATTACTTTTCTAGAATAAAGCCACAACATTCAGACGGCCCCAGTCCAAGTTGGATTAATCCAAAAATATAATACCCCGTTTGGACTTATATTATTATCGCCCACCGACCAAAGGCACTCTCCCAGAGTTTTGCAGGTACTTATGTCCGATCTGTTGCCGCACTTGTTGCAGCCTTTTCCTTCTTCCTTACAACCTAACCTAACATAACCTAACGTGAGATAATCTAATCTAATCTAATCTAATCTAATCTAATCATCCTTCACTCACGACAGACTTCTCAATGATCTTTCTCATCAATCGCTCTACTCTTCTTTCTTCGAATTTGCAAGGCAAATCAGCTGCTGCCTCAGATGTCTAAGGGCGTGGCGTATGCCTCAGTTAGGCCTAACCCGCCATTTTTTGGATAACGCTGAAAGTTTACCGCTTCTCGGCCTTTTGGCTAAGATCAAAGTGTAGTTTAGAGAGGATGTTGTAAAGATCAGAGGTGTAGTTTTCCTCTCTCTACACAATTCGATTTTCTGCTGGCAAAAACTATTTCTTGGCCAATATTTTATTATTCCCATACATATGAATATTCAGAGACCCCATTTGTCATCTTTATTTACTGGGGTCTCTTTATTATTCTTCAGAATCCCGGATTTGGACTTCATCAATTCAATTTTTTAAAATTTCCTAACTGCCATCATTGCATTTCCAACAATCAATCTTCCAACAATTCACTCAACAATCCTTTCAACACTTCATTCCTTTGTTACAGCAATGACAGTTAACTTCAAATATCAACAATACTCCTCCTTTTAAAATGCTGTGGCAGTTAGGATTTACAATTCCTAACTGACTTCAATTTAATGACTGGACTTAATCCAACCCCTACAACTTCTTCAGGGATAATCCCATCCACCCACCTCCAGAGAGATGGTGATTGCCTAATCTTATTTTTTCCATCATGCCAGACTTTCCCTTGTACAGAAGCTGGATGTCATACTCAATTCCATGGAAAGTCCTGGACTGCAATGCACCGCTCTCTGGAGAGACATTTATGGTCGGACCATTCCATTAAAATCAGCAGGACCACCAACATCTGCTGCAGATGCCGTGCTGACTTGGGACTGCACCCGTCAATCCACTCGTGCCCTGAAGGTAACTCCCATGTCTCCATTCCTCCTTCACCCCTGTCATCACTAAGATTTGAGTGCCAGAAATGTGGAGTTGCCTTCCCATCCAAACGGGACCTACAAAATCATCTCTCATGGCACAAACAGGAAGACCTGCGTGCCGCGAGACAAAGGGGGAGCTTCCCAAGCCAGCAACTCGCCAGCGTCGGAACATCCAGCGTACTTCCTCAACATCTGCTCCTTCCGACCCTGACTGCAGTAATCCTGCTGCCAACGTTAGAGAGGAACCTGAGCCCATTTCCACCTCCAATGTTGGCCCAGTTTCCTCTCCTGTGTCTCCAATAACTGATACTGACGTTGGCCAGTCCACAATGAACTTATCGTCGCTTTCCTGAGAGTCCGATGCCCCCATTGAGGCAGATGTCAGCAACGATTTTATCCATCCAATTTCTGATGCTGCCATCTCTGAGGAAAGCTTTCAACATGATTGCCTCCTGCATCCAGATGATTCATCTCCCCTCCGTGAGTTCTTCCCCATGCTCCAGGAAATTATAGCAGCCACCCCCTCAGAGGAGTCTTGGGCATCCTTCGAGGCACTGCTTGAGGATATCACTGACCATGTCTCGACGATAGTAAATCTTCCGCCGGTCTCTGATCGCCCAAGACGTCCTAATACCAATATTGTCGAAGATGCTCAGGCTCTTCAAAAACTCTATCGCCGCAATCGTAGACGGGCGGTACGGCTGCTATTAGAAGGAAACCCAGCTCCCTGTATGCTACCTATTCCACCTGTCGAGGAGCATTTCAGGAGAGTATGGATCCTTACATCATGTGACCACTCCATCTACTCGTCCATTACACCAGCTAACTCTCCTGTGAGCACCACTCCTTTCACAGCTATGGAAGTGTCCAACCATCTGAGGAGGTGCGAGAACTCGGCAGCTGGGTCCGACAGAATCACCTACCAACACTGGAGATCTGTCAACCCCATGGCGTTGGTGCTCACCAGTATTTTTAATATGCCTGAAACATCGCCGCATCCCCAGTGCGTGGAGGCACTCCACAACCATCTTAATCCACAAGAAGGGCGACCTTAAGGACCCGTCCAACTGGCGGCCCATCTCGCTCCTAAGGACGATTGCCAAACTCTTCACGGGCGTCCTCACCGCCAGACTCTCATCATGGTGTGATAAACATGCAGTGCTCTCATACTGTCAGAAGGGGGTTCTCCCTTACGACGGTGTGCATGAGCACAACTTCATCCTCCAGACTCGACTGGAGACGGCCCGAAAATCCCCATCAGATGTCTGCATCGCTTAGTGTGACCTGTCGAATGCCTTCGGCAGTATCCCCCAACCCACCATCTCCTCTGCTTTGCGGGCATCTGGTGCGGGTCCAGAGTTCATCGACCTGGTCTCTAGCTTTTACACTGAGGCCTCTTCATCTATCAGAGCAGCAGAAGGCACCACTAACCCTGTCCCACTTCTAGCTGGAGTGAGGCAGGGCTGCCCCCTTAGTGGTCTTCTGTTCAATATCACAATTGACCCTCTGATACGACTTATCCAACAAGACGCAACGGACTACCAGGTCCTGGCATGTGCCGACGACCTGTGAATGATTAGCTCCAACCCCCAAACCCTGCAGACCAATCTCGACCGACTGATGGAGGAGAGCACGAAGCTAAACCTTCTTTTCAACCCCGGCAAATGCTTCTCTCTCCACCTGCCCGGGAAAACGTCTGTTGGATGCCGTCCTTCTCGATTTTCCATCTGGGACCGTCCGGTGGCCCGCCTGGCAGACGGAGAAACCACCCGGTTCCTCGGGAAGCCAGTTGGGTTTCAGGTGGTCTCAGACTGGAACTCCCTGAGGGACATTCTTGACACCGGCCTCACCATCCCTAACTCCCGGTTGGCCCCGTGGCAACGCCTGGACGCCGTCCGGAACTTGTACATGCCATCGCTCCAGTTCGCCTTACGCATGGGCTTCTTTTCCAAGGGGGAGTGGAAGAGAGTCGATGCTGTCCTGCGCCCAGAGATCAAACGGACCCTCAACCTCCAGCAAGAGGTGTCCAATGACTACCTCTATGGAAGTAGATCCAAGGGGTGCTGCGGACTGCGACTGATGGCCGACGACCATGACATCCTGCAGGTAGACAATGCCTTCAAGCTGCTGTCCTCGTCTGACCCGATTGTCCTCGACCTGTCCTGAAAATTGGTCAGCTCCACGGTGGCCTCCCGCCTCCAGCGAGATGCTGCATTCGACGACATCGCGGACTTCCTGGGCAGCAAGCAAGATGGTGATTACCAGCACTCCTCCAACGCTCTCCGGAACTGCTGGACGGACGCA
The DNA here is from genome assembly GCA_023313115.1 of Rhysida immarginata. Taxonomy (NCBI): domain Eukaryota; kingdom Metazoa; phylum Arthropoda; class Chilopoda; order Scolopendromorpha; family Scolopendridae; genus Rhysida; species Rhysida immarginata. The sequence goes on along the minus strand of JAHWFO010012347.1, from coordinate 13,608 downwards.
CGCAAAGCGTCGGGCCGACTAGTGGTTTCGTGGAGATTTGAAGAGGAGCTACAGTATGTCTAAAATAGGAAGGCGGTTGGAGGGGAGGACAGGGGGTAGAGTTCATTTCATTTTTAGGTCGAAAGAGTTGATACAGCAACTTCCCCTTCCAACCTCCCCTGTCTTTCCCCCCAAACTGATAAAAGGATTAAAAGCATCTCCCTTCTTATTACAGTAAAAAAAACTCGGGAAATCATTTAAAAAAACTGAGAGGAAGATATAACTAAACAAATTTGGCTTAATGCATTTTTCATTTTGTTATTAATTTAAACAAAAAGAGTAAAACCCTTTTAATATTGCAAGTGATTTAATTTGTCGTTTATAAATCATGGAAAAAAGACAAGTTTGGAATTCTCAAGCTAGGCAAATTGTATTTGCTGTAAAAATATTTTTTGATGAGGAAAAGACTCTGAATGGATCAGTTATTCCTCTGGAAGAATCTATGAAAAGAACTGCTGCTGCAACAGGTATCCCATTAAGAAGTGTAGAGAGAATTTGCCATTTAAAAAGGAAGGCTGATGAAGATGATGAAAAAGTAACAACACCTAACAAAAGGAGAATAAAATTGATTTAGATGACATGGATATTTCAATAATCAGAAGAATTATTCAACAAATTTACTTGGATGGAACAGCTCCAACATTAAGGAAATTAGTAAACCAACTTAAGACTGAAATTATGTTTAATGGCTGTGTGGAATCCTTGAGGAAAGTGTTACTGAATTCTGGATTTCAGTATAAAAAATGTCAATCAGAAAGAACTTTGTTATTTGAGAAAAAAGAAATAGTTGTGCTTAGGAACAGTTTTCTGAGAGAAGTAATGAAACTAAGGAAAGATTCATCAAGAACTTTTGTTCATGTTGATGAAAGTTATATTCATACTTCCTACATCAGATCAATATGCTGGCAAAATAAAGAAGTCGTCGGAACACTCCAAGCAGTTTCCAAAGAAGCAAGATATATTCTTTTACACGCTGGAACAAAAAATGGTTTCATACCAAATGCACAACTTATTTTTAAATCTGGACGTAAAACTGGAGATTACCATGATGATATAAATCACAATAATTTCAAAAAATGGTTTCAAGAACAACTACTGCCTAATCTACCTGCAAACTCTGTAATAATTTTAGATAATGCTCCTTATCATAATGTGGTTCTTGAAAAACAACCAACATCAACATGGTTAAAAAAGGACATTATTCAGTGGTTAGTTCAAAATGGAATCCCCATCCCAGAAAAAGCAGTGAAAGACGAACTGTTAGGAATTGTAAAAAAAACAAGAGCCAAAAACATATATCATTGATCAACTAGCTGCAGAACATGGTCATCAAGTCCTAAGACTTCCTCTGTACCATCCAGATCTAAACCCCATTGAGTTAATTTGGGCTCAAGTAAAGCGATATGTTAGCGCTCATCAAACGTCAACGAAAGCATCTAATATAGTGGAATTATGTAAATCTGCATTTGATGACATTGCTGCACAAAATGATTGGGAAAATGTATGCCAGCATGTTTCCAAAGTTGAAAATAACTTTTGGGAAAATTCAGGATTAATGGATGATGCTATAGAAAGTGTTATAATTTCATTTGGTAGAGAAGAAGAATCAGCTGAAGAAGGAAGTGATCTTGATAAATAAATTTAAAAATTATTTGACTTTTATTAATTTTAATTTTAAATTAAAACTTTAAATAATATTTTATTTGTAAATTATTTTGTTTCTGTATATATTCTTTATTATTTATTTGCATTTTTTTGAATTTTTTATTTGTAAATTATTTTGTTTTTGTATATATTTTTTTTGTATTTATTTGCATTTTTTTGATTTTTTTTTGGAAAAAATTTCATTTGTATTTTTCATAGATTTTATCTGTAAATTATTTTTTTGTAATTTATTTATATTTTTTGAATATATTTCACTACAGAAACTAAATTTTTGTCAGTTTTTTTTATCTTCTAACTTCAAAGCTTTAAGATATCATTGTGATTTAATCCTCTTATCAGTTTGGTGGGGATGAAAAGGGAAACTTAAGTAGATGGAGGGTGAAGTGGTAGTAACTTTATATCAACCCTTATATTGACCCTTTCAACCTGAAAATGAAATGAACTCTACCCCCTGTCCTGCCCTCCAACCGCCTTCCTATTTTAGACATACTGTACCTGTTATCCACGGATTTGAGATGTCCCTACGACACAACGGCTTGCCATCGCCAACAGGCGTGCAGAGACCCATCAACAACACCCGAACCAAGGCAAAGTTATGCAATGCGTTGGAGAGGACCCCGCAAGCTCACACTTTCTGCTATCGGATCTCTTCACACGTTTTGCTGACTGGCACTTTGTCCATCAGGCTAGGCTCAACTTAGTCCCCCTGAACGGTGCCCGCCACGGCAGAAACAATGCCAACAAATCCTGCCGGAGTTGCGGGTACACCAACGAGACTCTCCCTCACGTCCTGTGCCACTGCATGCGCTACGCCGACGCGATGCAAGGACGCCACAATTCCATTGTGGAGCGCATCAAGTCCGCAGCAAGCTACAGGGGCCGCATCGTGGCCGAGAACCAGGCTGCCATAGAGGGTTTCAGCCTGCGACCCGACCTCATCGTTGCAGTGAAGGACAACTGTTACGTTGTGGATGTCACCTGCCCCTTCGACAACACCAAGGAGGCCTTCCAGAAGGCAAGGCAGGCCAAGATCGACAAGTACACCCACCTGGTCGACAGCCTGCGCAGGAACTTCCACACCGTGACAGTGGAACCTGTGGTTGTGGGGGCTCTTGGCTCCTGGGACCCTGACAACGACAGGTTCATCAACAGAATCTGCACGCGCAGATACGCCAAGACCATGAAGAAGCTGTGTGTATCAGATATCATAAAGTGGTCACGCGATATCTATATTGAGCACCTCACCAAGGTGCGCCAATATTGATTTCAGCGTGGACCTCGCTTTATGACGCATAATGAGTAAGCCACTTAATTTTTTTTTTTTTTTACAGAGCAGTGATATTGTTAATAAATAACATTAAAAGTTTGGTCCTTTTTTAAAGTGGTGCCCAAACATTAATCAGAGCTCTGTTCTTTTGATGCCGGTCTAGGTGAGTATTGTTGTGTACTAACACAGCCGTCCCCCCCTCCCATTCTCATTCCCTGTAGTTTCTGAGCTGCTCCACTTCCATGGCAGGTTGCCTCTTGGTTACACTTGCCCTGTAAGGTCCGGGAGCAGTTCAGTCTCTCTACCAGCCCATTTCCTGGTACAGTGGTTGGAGGGGCACGCTTGAAACACAGCGTGTCATTCGAAAACAGTTGCAGGTGATATCCCTGTGGTCACCATTTAGCCTTCCCACCCCTTTCTCCACCTGTCCCTTGCAGGTAGCCTGGAAAGACACCCTGATCACTCAGAGTGGCCTCTACAGGTGACAGTTTCCCACTAACAACTCTCCCACCCCAACATACCCACCATGGACCCCGCTACAACAAGCGATCTAGATGCCTACTAGGCTCAACACCACCCTGATGGTGCAATATCTGTTCTACCTGCCCTTGAGCAGACGCCCGACGCTTCCACATCACAGGAACCACCGGTATCACCTGTATCAACACCACCCACGTCTGAGGAACCCCGACCCATGGTCCAGAGCCCCTCCTATGTCCAGGCTAGCGAGGTCCCCCCTAGCCCGCTCCTTAGACGAGACAACCTATTGGTTGTGTTTTTTCCTTCTCTATCAACATTTGCCTGCACTGAAGCTGGCTGCTCCTCGAAATTCTGGAGTAACACATGGTCTGCCATGCGCAGGTCGCTGGAACGCCACCTTTTCAGCGACCATGCCATAGTCATCACTTCCAATAGTAGCAGATGCGCCGGCTGCCTCCGGAACATCGGGAACCACCCCAGCCTTCATAAGTGTGACTGCCCTGCGCCAGCAACAGCAGCCTCACACCAACGTCACACCCTTTTAAATGCCCTTCTTGCCCGGAGTCATACCCATCCAAACGTGGCCTCCAGAACCACCTGGTGTGGCACCGGCAGGCCGAGCAGAAAGCTCGGGCACACAGCGTGGCCCTCCTGCTCCCAGCAACTAGGAAGCGGCAGACCCGGGCGCCATCAAATGTCAGCAATCCCAGGACGTCCTGACAGACAGCCCTTCCAACACAACTGAAGCACCACCAGTCAACAACCCCTCCACTTAAGGGCCCACTCGAGCATCACCACTCCCCCACAGCTCAGGCCAATACCCATCACTGGGCCCATTGGCCAGCAACATCCACTCAGGCCAGGAGGCCTCCACCTCAGCACCTGCCACACTTGTGGCCCCCTGCTTGCGAGCTGCCTCTTCTCTGGGTGAGGCAGAGCCTGATTCCATCCCAATCCATTCACCCATGCACGATGATGCCTCCGACCAACCACCACAGGAGACCCCCAACAATGACGACTACCCCCTTCAGGAATTCCAGCAACTGTTCAATGAGCTGGCCTCTGCTGCCAGCACAGACAACAACTGGGGCAGATTTGAGTCGGAGTTGGAGCGCCTCATGGAGAGGATCGCAACCCTGGTGAAGCTCCCACATGACCCAGGGCAACGTAACGGAGGGAGAGCCATACATGCGGATGACGCACAGGCCCTCCAGGCACTCTATTGCCGCAACCATCGCAGGGCGATGAGAATGGTCCTTGAGGCCCCCTCACCCAGTTGCCCCATACAGACTCAAGACCTCGAGGACCACTTCATCCAGGCATGGCGCCCAAGCCAATTCGATGAAACAGTATTCACCAACACGAACAGTGCCCCGGAGCCAGTCAATATGGCCCCCTTCACGTCATTGGAGGTACAGGCAAGGCTGAAGCGCAGTGAGAACTCGGCGCCAGGGTCCGACAGAATCACCTACCAAAACTGGAGATCTGTTGACCCCATGGCGTTGGTCCTCACTGCTGTCTTCAACACATGCCTTAAACACCACCGGATCCCCAATGCATGGAAGCACTCGACAATGGTCCTCATACACAAGAAGGGCGACCACCTTGACCCATCGAACTGGCGGCCCATGTCCCTCATGGGGACGATCTACAAACTCTTCACAGGCTTCCTCACCGCCAGGTTTTCATTATGGTGTGACCAACATGCAGTGCTCTCACACTGTCAGTAGGGGTTTCTCCCCTATGATGGTGTGCAGGAGCACAACTTCATCCTCCAGACCCATCTTGAAGCCGCCCGGAAAACCCGATCAGATGTCTGCAACACATGGTTGGATCTGTCGAAAGCCTTCGGCAGTATCCCCCACTCCGCCATCTCTTCCGCCTTGCGGGCATCTGGTGCAGGGCCAGAATTCACCAACCTCGTGAGTAGATAAGGTCCTCAAATAGGCGCATATTAATGAGGAGGGGGTGACCAATTTGCTCTAATTAAAGTCCTCCCCTCCCTTTTTGCTCCAATTAAAGTCCTCCCCTCCCTTAATGTGGGTGTGGTCATTTAATGTGGGCATTGTTTTAATGAATTAATGTGGGCGTTGGTTAATTAATTAATGTGGGCGTTGGTTAATTAATGTGGGCGTTGGTTAATTAATTAGGGCGGCGCCCCTTTGATTGGAAGGGCGTGGTCATTTCGCCCCAACTTGTACGGGCATGCCACAAGGTGTTTGCGTGTCAGGGCTTGTGAAAACTTGTTTCACATGCCCCGACATTTAGTATTCGCCCCACGTGACCCCTCTACCTCCCCCCTACACCTACCTGACGTCACAGGCGTTCAACCAATCCGCGCGTAGAAGGTACCTCACGTGACCCACCACCTCATCTCCCCTCTTTTAATTTGGGCGTTGGTCTTTTATTTGGGTGGGGGCCTGGAATAAAATTAATTTTATCATCCTCTGATATACCCCTGGTGCTGGTGCTAAGCACCAGCACCAGGGTGGGGGGTTAGAGGGGTCCTAATGCTCTCAGCAAAAGCCACTTGGGTGATTCTGGCTTACAAGTAAACACCAGTCGATTCCCTTATATACCATACTTTTCGGGTAGCGGCTTTCATGCTGGCGCCCCTCGATTTTTGATTACCTAATTACTAATTCGCTATTGTTTCTACGGTAACCAAATTTTTTCCAAGCTCTTTTTACAATTTTTCTAAATAATACGACTACTGTTTCAAGTTGTTTTGTTTTTTAATTTTCAACTAATGGATACATTGTTTCAATGGATGGATGTGCAGCTAAGGTGCGGCTAATACTGTCTAAAAGGTTGGGCCTGTACAACCATATACCTGTTTATAAATAAATAAATAAATACAGATGTGTTCTTTACATAACTTAATTTAAATTTTTGTCATGGATGAGGCATTTTCTAACCCCGCTAATGCGGCAGGTTTTGGTGGCGTGAGAGGTTTAGCTAAACAAACAAATCATTCTGAAAAAGAGACAGGTGAATGGTTAAGGGGCGTGAGAGCTTATACGCTGCATAAACCGGTGCGTCATCGTTACCCCCGTAATCGAATGCGTGTATATGCGCCATTTGAACAATTTCAAGTGGACTTGGTTGATCTAACCAGTTTGTCAAAACAGAACGATGGTTATAAATTTCTACTTACCTGCATCGACGTTTTCTCGCGCTATGCGTGGGTCATTCCTCTAAAAACGAAGAGGGGACTCGAGCTTCAGAAAGCATTTCAAAAAATTTTCACACTCAGTAGTGTTCCTGTAAAAGTGAACAGCGATAAAGGGAAGGAGTTTTTAAACAAACACGTTCAAGATTATTTTAAAGCACTCGACATCGATTTCTTCACCACAGAATCAGATTTGAAAGCCGTTACGATCGAACGATTCAACCGTACGTTAAAAACGAGGATGTTTAAGTTTTTTACATTTACCAACAAACACAGATACATTGACGTCTTACCGGATCTCGTGTTAAGCTACAACCAACGCAATCACAGAGCCCTGGGTATGGCACCAGCTGATGTCAACGAACGAAATGCCCCAGCTCTATGGCTGAAACAACAGAGTTATTATACAGCAGCACCACAAACAAAGCCGAGGTTGCAAGTCGGTGATCACGTACGTATTTCGAAAGTGAAAAACATATTTGATAAAGGTTATCTTCCAAACTGGACAGAGGAGGTGTTTGAGGTTTCAAAAATCATTTATAGAAAACCTGTCGTGTATAAAATTAAAGATTACGAGGGTAGCGAGGTCTCAGGCGTATTCTACGACCAGGAGTTACAAAAGGTGAAAAAACCCGAAGTTTTTAACATTGAACAGATTATTCGCCGGCGTACGAGGCGTGGTGTTCGCGAAGTTTTTGTGAAATGGCAAGGTTACCCAGTCAGTATGAACAGCTGGGTGCGAGAGAGTGATCTTTTAAATGCTTGACAAGGGGCGATTGACAGCAGTTGGGGTCGAGTACAGCCATCATGTATGAAGACACGGATTTTTATGTTACGCTACCCTCAAATACACCTACGGGTGATCAAATTCATTCCAATACAACAGCTCATTTTATCACAAGACTGCCGAGGACGCTGCGTTTCCAAGGACGATGGGAGGTTGGTTTATCGGAAACACATTTCCCTGCCCTCTTCAAGAACATTACGACTGTAAACAACACTTTCGAAATAGGTTTCAAGACTGATCACATAGATGAACAAATCGATTTCAGCATTGTTTCACCAGTAAGAGCTCCGACATTCCAGACTTTCATAATCGAAGTTGAATTGGTGTTACAAGCCTATTTGAAAGATGCTCTCATTTACCATAACCCTTCTTTAGATCTCAATGTCATCATGAGTTTGCCGCTGAATGTCGGGATTCGCTTTAACACGCCCGAGTTCTGTAAGTTGTTCAATGTTTCGCCAGACATTTTCTACGAGGACCGTTTCTCTCTAACTCCGAATTACAGCGGGCCGTTTAAGTGGGTATCCGATTTTTCTGTTACGTTTAGGCATCCCAAGTCGGCACCTCTTTATCAAAAAATTTTTGAATTTAAGAGTACCAAACTGCAAAATAGGGAAGTCGCAATTGATTTTCTAAAAGATAGTTTTAGAAAGGCGGGCATCGAGACAAAGATTGTTAATGATCTCGTGTTGTTTACGGGGTCCTCAACGCAGTTCATCGAATTCCCAGCCGCTGTCAACAATGGATTTATACCGGCTAGGTTTCTGAACAAGAAATTGAAAACACCTATTACTATGCCCTTAAACGACACAGATGACGGTTTTATCAGCTGTGTTATTTTTGATCCGCCTGACACTCCAGAACGGTGCATCTTAAAAATTCCCGAGGGGTATTATGATAGTCGTAACGATGTTGTCGAGGCGCTCGTTAAGTTGATTCCATTGAAAGAACAGCCTTTTTACAAAATCAATCTCACACCTAACAAATGTTTTCATTTCAAATGCACAGAAGATCGCTATATCAGTTTTAGTGAGGGTTTATGTTACACATTGGGTTTACAGGCCGAACTAGCCGACCTAGAACTCGTTATCGGTGAGGGTTCAATCCCGATAGATCTTACGCGTGGCATACATGGTTTTTATCTGTATACAGACATCATACAACCGCAGGTCGTGGGTAACACATTCGCACCGCTCCTACGAATCATACCCGTTTCACATGCCAGACGAGAAGTGATTTATCAGACTTTTCATTCACCCGACTACTTTCCCTTAAGTAAAAACGTCATTGACGCGATTGAAATCGCGGTTCATTCCGACCACGGTGATTTACTTGCGTTTTTAACAGGTAAAACCATAGTGAAATTACATTTTCGTAAGAAACAGCTGTAGTGCGAGGTTGATTTCTTTTTTCTCTCCTACTCGATTACTTCAAGATGCATATCCCCTATCAGCCGAGCCAGGAAGTAATATCGCGTTACTATTTAAACCAGAGAGGGAATGGCTTACCAGTGTTTAGAGGGTCGGTTTTCCAGAGAGGCAATGGGATTGGTTCGGTGTTTTCAAATCTGTTTCGTTTGGCAACACCTTTACTCAAATCCGTGGGCAAGATTCTCGGTCGGCATGCCCTAAAGGGCGGTGTTTCCGTTTTTAACGATGTGATACATGGTCAAAATTTTAAACAGTCGCTGTCATCACGTATGAAAGAAGCTGGAGGTAATGCCCTGCAGGAAATGGGTGCTAGAGTTCAGAGAGGTAGAGGTCGTGTTAAAAGACGAAATTCGGCATTTCCTACTCATTCACATGTAAAAAGACCCAGAGGCAACAGCGTGGAGAGCTTTCTAAAGAGTGAATACAGACAAAGAAGTCGAGTGCAGCGTTCAAAAAAGCTGAAAAACGGGCAGAAGAAACAGAAGAAGAAGAGGAAGAAACAGAAGAAATCGACAAAAACACAGACAAAACGACGTTCTAAGCCGATTTTAAACATACGTCCTTTATCATCGGTTTTCGCCTAATACATACGTAATCATGGCATCGATGATACACCAGCTGAGCACTGAATGTCTCAACAGCGATCTCGACATTTTTTCTATACCTCACACGAGTGGCCAACAGGAAAAGCGGCACGTCACGGGGTACCAGCCAACAGCCATCATCAGCCAAGACGGGCCTATTGAATTCTACGTACCTGGTTTGGCAGATTTTTACACGGATCTCGATCAATCTACATTAAACTTAGAAGTCGTTATCAACAAAGGGGACGGGCCGTTACCAGCTGCTGATAAAACAGGGCCTGTGAACCTTTTCTTACATTCGCTATTCTCACAAGTCGATTGCTATCTAGGTGATACGTTAGTTAGTCATAGTAATAACTTATATCCGTACAGAGCTTATTTTGAAACTCTTTTGAACTATGGACAGACTTCTAAACAAAGTCAACTCACAACAGCCGGGTATTGTAAAGACACGAGCGGTAAAATGGACAATGCTGACGATGCAAACAATGGGTTTAAGTTACGTAAAAGACTCGCACGAAACGGCGTTTACTACATGGAAGGCCCGCTCCATTTAGACATCTTTCGGCAGGGTCGATTGTTACTAAACTCTACGGATTTTCGTCTGAGGCTTTACAGAAGTAAACCCTCCTTTGCTCTGATGTCTGACGTAGCTAACCCAAATTATCAGATTACAATCCGAAAAGCAACGCTGAATGTCGAGAGAGTTAAAGTTAACACAGCCACGTTATTAGCACATGCAAAGACTCTGCAAACCACTAACGCGTTTTATCCTATCGGTCGGGTTGAAATGAGGTCCGTGAGTATTGCTACGGGTACTAGAAATCACGTCATACAGAACTTAATTACGGGTCAGATTCCCTCGCGGTTGATTTTTGCATTTACATCGAGTGAAGCCCAGAATGGTTCTTTTACTTCAAATCCATTCAACTTTCAACATTTCAATCTATCTTTCTTCTCCCTCTCATTGGATACTCATGCAATACCTCTAAACCCTCTGACGCCGAATTTTTCCTCTGGGTCATACTTGAGAGAGTTTGTTCATTCCATGAAAGCACTGGGGATTTGGAAAGAAGACAGAGATGTTGACATCAGTCAGTTCGATTACGGATCTGGTTACACATTTCTGGCCTTTGATCTTTCGGGGGATAGGAATTATTATACAGATAGATATAACCTTATACGTAACGGTACGTTAAGTGTTGAAGTTCAGTTTTCCGAACCTTTAGCAAATTCGGTGAATCTGATTGCTTATTGTCAATATCAGAATCTCTTGGAAATCAATAAAGACAGAACCGTGAGCTTCGATTTCACAAATTAAGATCGATGGATGGATACGCAAGAGCTATGGAGGGCTCTCGAGAGAGATCCATTCACATGTACTATGGCAAGAGGTGTTTTCCCGGCGGACTTGATGCTTCAACTCAAACCTCTGCACCCTGCTTTACTCATTGCTAATACGGATGATTCCAGCAAGCCAGGCTCGCACTGGGTGGCTTTTTTTATACCGTCCTGCAAACAAGCATACATCTTTGATTCTTTCGGAATGTTTCCTCAACCGCAATTCCACCAGTTCATGCTTATGCACTCGGAAAAATGGATCTACAACACGAGAATAGTGCAACATCAGACGTCTGACACATGCGGTCATCACTGTCTACATTACCTGAAATTAGCAGCCAGAGGTTATTCTACGGCAGACATCTTGAACAACACTTATACAAACGAACTGCTTTTGAACGACTTACTCGTGAAATGCGAAATCATTCAAGACGAATATACTAGCAACTCTGAATTTAATATCTGCCAAAAGGCCAAATGGAACCAATGTTGCAAGCCTTTAAATGACTCTGTTTAATTATTCTAATTATTATTATCTGTTTTATTCAATTTCTGTATATTCATTTTGTTCAAATAAACTTTTTTTTTGTATTCAGCTTGAATTTGTGTTTGTTTGTGGTTACTTTTAATAAATAAATAAATAAATTACACAATAAAACGGTTTTCATACATTGAATTACATTTTTATTCAATTTTAATTTTTTTTTTTTACAGACGTTAAAATAAATTTTATCATTTGCAATACAACCTAATATTTTACGTTAAATTGTTATTTATCATAATGTAACCAGGGGAGTTTTGGCGTGTCAGACGCATGCGTCGGGCGGTACACGGGATTCACGATTAATTCTTCGGGAATGTCTACATGATGTATCACGTCGGTAAACAGGGTTCTCCCAGGTAGAGGTTTCTTCAGGTGAGGGATGGGTGATAATACGTCTTGTATTAAACTATTAATGTTCGATCCTCGTATTGATTTACCTCCGATGGACACAGTACCTTTTTTATTCCATGTGATAACATCAGGTCTCTTTCGTAGTGTGTCTATGATGCGTGTACGTGGGGAAGGCTGCTCAACAGACAAACTCGCTATGTTACCCGGCCGGCTGTCCTCGTCGTAGGACTCCTCGAATCCGCTAGCCATGGCAATATCACGGTCGGTGAGGGTTTTTTCTTTTAAGTCTGCAGACGTACGAAAATCGGGTGAATAGACGAGTTGTTGCGGATACAGATATGTAGGTGTTTCTTGAAGGGATGGCGGTGACGGCGATTGTGGTATTAAAGACGGGTTTGAAGGTGGTTGAGGGTCGGTTTGGGTTGAAAGGCTTGTTCGTTTCGAATGTGCTTCACGACGTCTTGCTCTTAGATATTTTTGAAGTGTATTTAAATAAAGATCCATTTTCTGATGGACATTCAAATTTGATGCTTTTAAAATCTCATTGATTTGAGAATCCAACTGTTTATTACGTTTTTTTTTCAACATCATTAACCACACTAGGTTCAACCTTAGTTTGACCATGTTCAACGGGGCGCGATGACACAGGGACACTCTGGTTCGTAGCGTGAAGGAACCTTTGATATTCGTGAGCCGGTAGTAAAACGTACTTTTGCATGTTCTTAACTAATTAATTTATTCAAAATAGGTGCAGCTACGCTCCCTAACAAAAGAGGTAGCAAGAATCCGTTCCCACGTTGGTTCAGATAAGTTTTCTTGGCCCTTAATGAAATTTTTTTATGGGCTAAACCTTTTATTTTCCGCAAATGTTGTTTAATAGGTGGTGTCCAGTGGACTCTACGATGTAGAATGTTATGGCAGATCTCGCACAACGCTTTAACTTGATTAAGAGTGGCATGTTGCATTAATACTTTCCTATGCTGAGGAGACGAGTGTTTCAAAGCTCCTAGAAAATGACGATGTTTCACAACCAGAGGAATCATCGTTGTATCAACACCCTATTCAGCCGATTTTAAAATGACGTTCGGCGGTTTTAAACCCGCGTTTTATCCGCATAAACCACGATAGGTTTTTCGGGCGGAAAAATCTTACTACGCAATCTCAGTACATCAGGACAGCTCTGAGTTAAATCAAGCAGTAAATAACTATGGGGTTCCCGAGTGGCATCTTTAAAGGCTTCGATGAGTAAGCGTCCGTAACCTGTTTGCGAGGCCAAGGTGCGAATCTGGCCTACGTCTCTGGGTGACTTTAGTAGAAAGATGAACTGGGTGTTTAAACTTATTGTACGGATGATTTTCGAATGTGCAAAGAGGTTCTGAGTGATTAACAACACAGAGAAGTTGAGATGATGACTGTAGCGCGTGTAGATTTTCTCAACAAGGTCGTTGTTTTTCACCTCGTTTAATAAGTCGTCTAAAATCAGTAAAGCCTGTTCAGGTATGCGTTCGTGTATCAATTTTTCATCCGGCACTCCGGCATGAAACGTAATGTTAGGTAGGTTCAGATTTTTAACAACCGGCGGGATTAAAGCTCCATAGCAGTAAATTATTTCCGTAGGCGGTGGATCCATCACTTCATCTCTATACTTCAACATTTGAGCTACTAAAGTACTCTTGCCTGACCCAGAACTACCAGCGACAAGAGCCGAAAAGTATTGCGTAAATTTAACCGTTGCATTTATTTCCATGATTGAATGTTGAATGACGCAAATCTCTTTTAAACGCTCTTTATTTCAAAAGTCACAACTTACGTAATTCATACTCTACGCAATTATCCAAGGTACAGTTTATCACAAAAGGATTACAGGTAAGGATGTTTTTGGCAAAATCGGAATTGATCCATAGACGGTTTTACGAATGCGGGATTTCTCGCTAGACCGTTTTTACGA
>JAHWFO010012345.1:0-14064 GCA_023313115.1 Rhysida immarginata | reverse complement strand
AAATCGTTTCCAGACAAAGTGCTATAGAACATTTTCGTCTTCTTTTGACCTGAAGAATATGTCACTAAATTTATTGTACATAATTTTGAAACACCCTGTATATAAATTGAAAGTTGCATTACCCGGCTAGTATCGTGGCTAAATATGAAATACACCATTCTGGAGCATTAAATCCTAGATTCGCCACAGCGTCAAATCGCTCTAGACCCAACTACCAAATATAAAAAGTGAATCTTATGCAGGTTTTTTTTTTTTTTTTTTTTATTTATTAAATAGCACTTTTCAAGCAATCTAATTTTTAAATATGAGACGAAGTGAGCGAGTGAATTGAATTGCTTACCTTGATATAGCCTTTGGCAATCGTATTAATTTCGTTCCAGTAATCCGCGTATGTCCAGTTTACCCACTCACCGTTGCGTTCGACGGACATACCGATTTGGTCGGAAAATTTCTCCATTTTAGTTTTAATAAACGTTGGAACGGAGAAGGGCTTATCGTCGTCAGTCTCGTATCCTGTCCAAAGCAACTTGACGTTTCCCGAAATCGAAGTCGTCCATAGATTATCGGCCGGTAGAACATAATCTGGGCCTAAAACGAACACCAAATTTGTAAGTTTATTCCGAGCGGTTCCTTTCCCAGGTCGCTTGCTTCTACGTTATCTTTTGCATTAATATTTATTTGAAAAATGAGTAATAGATATATGAATGCACTACGACAATGATGGAATGCTGAAAATATTTTTGAAAATTCTCATAAAATATATATTACAAAAGTAGTTTACCGAATTGATGAGGTGGCACGTAGTCGTCGACAAAAAGTGTGTCGATGATATCATCTAAATTTCTTCTACTATATTTTAAAAAAGAGCTATTTGTAGGAGTCGTCATTGACCCAAAATTTTGAACTCTTCAAATATTTCGAATGTGTTAAAATATATGATTCGTCAAAAGCCTTTCAGAGAAAGATAATTAAGTCATATTTTGCAACATTTTATGTAGACATATTGAGCTCCACATCAAACTCGATAATGGCAACTTTTCGCGCTTTCAAATTTTTTTCTTTTGACAATTTAAGTTTGCTTAATATTATCAAACTTCTTTAAAATCGATCTCGAATCGTCCAATGTGCAAACGATAACGAAAATCTAGGGCGAAAAAAAGAAAGATTCGAGTAAGTAGCCTTGGCATAAATAGCGACGAGAAGGTTAAGGTTGATAACAGCTTGATGCGATAATAGATAAATATAGTTCTAATACAGCATTTTATGTAGTATAGAGGAGAAATGTTTATTTTTAAAATATTTAATAGGATTACTCTTAATGATACATGTTATTAGGGGTATGTTATAAATATGATCTTGTAAATTATGATCTAATTGAAAACTTAAGTAAATCCCCAGGAATACCTCATCGCGGGGGCTGAAGTTCAGCTCTCCAGTTTCATGTAGTCGTCTTCATTAGTGTTTCAGTCGATTCATGAACATGAGAGGCTTTCATTTAGTAAATGATCAAGTTCACTAGCGATGTTCTCATATGATACTTCAACTTATAAGCAGTATAGCGCATTGTTTTGGAATGCGATGGATGTTTTTATTGCCTTGCTGGGGAGGTGGATCTTTTTTCTGACTGACAATAAACACTTCTTTTTTCAGCATAATGTTTTATATAAAAAAACTACGGCAAAAATTGGTATTTTTAATGTAAGATAAATAACGATTGTAGAAGAAAAGAAGGACGAGACACAAGAACCCTGGAATAAAGGTTAATATTAACGTAAGATAAAGGCTAGGTTATATCGCGTATTATGTTGATATTCATCATGTGAATTTCATGTGATGTCACTTTTGAGATTTGTGTCAAATGCATAAAAGGTTAAATTGTTAGTTTCAATTTTGGAAGTGATAATGCCGTTTTCTAAGGTAACAAACATTGGTGCATATATATTTTTCATAAAGCCACTACAACAGAAAAGGGAAATTAATTTTTATAAACATACAACTTCCACGAGAATACGCAAAGCAAGGAATCGATCAGAGACTACAATTAGTCGAAATCGAAGCATTATTTGCCACAGAATTTGTTATCATCTGAATTCAATGCAAAAGAAAAGAAAAGAAAAATACATGTATTAACAGGAAGCACAAATGAATATCTAAATAAGTAGCCTACTATGTATATTTCAGTTTGAATCTTAATATCAAATCCGTTTTCTTTCTATGGTATTTAAATATACGTACTTGATCATATATTGATTAAAAATATTTAATTCGCTTTTTTTCTCAATATTTTCATAATTTATTGAAGATGATCAATAATTTCTTCAAAATGGCATATAATAATTGTGTAACTTGTTGAATGATAGTTACAAGGTAACGAAAATGTACATACAGTAAATGAACAATAGTTGTGGACAAGAGTAATCAGTTGAAGACTATCCACAGGGTACAATAGAATTTTAAACTAGGACACATTTGAAAATTAATTCTGACCTATTAGAAACTCTGACATAGTAAAATAAGACTGGAAATTCTAATCGTTCAAAGAGAAGTGAAGACACTGAAGGAATTCTTTAAAAAATCCATATTTACAATTAGAAAAAGGGGATGGAAAAATTCCGCGACCTGGACTCAAGCGGAAGTCGTGGTCCCTGGTTCAAGTCCAAGTCGCGGAATTTTTCTTTCCTCTTTTCCTAATTGTAATGAATTCCGCAGAATTTTATTATTCTAGAATTAGGAAAAAATACAAGTATCATAATAGTGATATTCGGTGACTATTACAGCTATAAACTTCTTCACAATAATGCATTTATCATATTTTTTATGGGTACATTTCATCGATGATCGATTGATACTTCTTTTGTATGTAGAATCGTCTCAGTTTCAAAGTTGGGCCTGAAATATCAAATCGGTGTAATTTTACATTAAACAACAAAATCAATCCATTCACATTCTCTTTTGAATTAGGCAGATGCTCACCGATCTCTTCAGTTTGAAGCGAAAAATTCCGAGGCAAGATCTTCCACTTTTGAATTTTACAGGCGTTGGAAATGGCTCTTTCATTGGCTCGTTGGATGCCCTTCTCGATGGCTTCCATGACTTTGACGTCGGGGCCGTCGATAATGTCTCCGACCGTTTGGGCTTCGCTACCGTTATGTCGACACCATTCGACACTGACGTCGCTCAGAATGTCCAATGGAGTTAGAGTTTCCAAATCTAGGTTGGTCTGATCAAAATTTAAAGAAAATAAAGAAATGAGCAAGTAAAATGATGAAACGGAAGAAAATAATCAGGATGCTTAAAGGGCGGTTCACATTCAGATATTTCGCGTCGAATTCGCCGTATCTGGCGCACTGGACGCGATTTTGGTTGCCGGAGCCGTTTCACATTCAGCGAATTCGTGGCAGAGAGCGGATTAGAGCCGACAACGGCACGGGTTTTCGAATTCCAACCGTGTTGGAATTTTCAGAAGTCGCTTCTAATGCGCAGCCAATCAGCTACGAGTGAGCATCTCTCTAGTTCCAGAATCCTTAGCAATTGTTTCTAACCCATTTCCGCCGCACTTTCGGCAACTCACTTGGGCTCACTAGGCGGGGCTTCACCTATGCCAAGACACACGTCACAGGTTATGTAGTAAAAATAGCATTTGAGTCGAGGTTCCCGATAGGAAAGTGGTTAACGTTTTTGACTATCTTCTGTGTAGCTAGGTTCGATTCCCCTTTCGTTGCCTTTTTCTTTTAAAAATTATTTTATATATTTCTTCAATATTAAATAATACTGAGAATAAATAAGCAGTAAATGCAAGATGTAAAAATGAAAATATACAAAAAAAATAGTAAATAAAATAAAATAACAAACATATGTAAGCTTACGTAAAAAACATTTTACAATTAGAAAATTTAACAAGAAATTAAGCCTCCCGAGGAAGGTATAGGAAAGTAGCGGAAGCCCTGAGTTCATCTATTTTTTTATTCCTTCATCTGCACTTTTTAACCCCTCATTTTTTTAATCAAAAATTGATTTTCTCGAACATTGTATTTAGAAAATATAAAAGAACCCTATCTTCTTTACTTTCTCACCATTTTCGATCGAAGGATAAATGACACTCCATATGTTGCCATATTTCTAAAGACGAAGTGATTGCCACCCCCGTAACTCCGACCCTATTGGGACAATTGGGCCCAAACTTTACAGTAATGTTGATCTTGCTCAGAGGAACCTGCGTACCGAATTTCATTTCTTTATATGCATAAATACGCGTAGACCTTTTGGTCCCCCCTAATTTCCGCCCCCGAAACTCCGACCCCAGTGGGCCAATCAAAACCAAACTAAATAGTGAAGGTGCACCTGCCCATAGTAAGCTACATTCCGAGTTTCAACCTTCTACCTCAAAAAATGCGGAAATTATGAAGGGGACGGACGGACAGACAGACGGACATCGTGAAAACAATAAGTAGCTCCGTTCTTCCGCTACTTAATAATGAATTTTTTCTTTACTCTGCATTTAAATAATCTTATTGTTATCTGTTTCTTCATTTCGTCCAACTTACTTTGTTAGGATTTTGATTTCGTTTGCATTTTTATATCTGATATGCATTTATTATTAATAATATTATTGTTTATATTAGGTTTGTAATCTAATTTATGATTTGTACGCTTTTGTTCTAGTTGTATGTAGCCATCTTGTAAAGCAACATGTGCTGAAATAAACGTTATTTGTTGTTGTTAACCACGCTGCCTTTTCTTTGAAAAAATACATTAATTTGGCGACGAGGGATGCGATTGAAGTTGATGGACTTTTTTGAGCAAGGTGAGACACAAATTTGAGCTGAGGAATAACTGTGACGATGAATTTTTTTGGCGCGTCAGTAACCTTCGTTTTCGGGGATGATTGGAAGCTGTTCGTGGAACGCTTTGAACAGTGGTTGGAGGTAAATGGTGTAGCTGACGAGAAGAGAGTGCCATTCTTGATTTCTGCAGTGGATGAGAAAACTTATAGATTGATGAGACAGTTGTGTCTTCCTGATTTGCCAAAATCAAAGACTTTTGTTCAACTGATAAAGATCATGGAGAAATACGTTTGTCCGAAACCCTCAGTTTCTACGGCTCGCTTTCGATTTCACCGACTGACTCAAAACACGAACGAATCGATACATGACTTTTATTGCGTTTGAAAACCGTCGCGGACGATTGTGAATTTCAAGATGGTTTAATGGATAGACTGTGTGACCAGCTCATGAATGGCATTGCTTTGGAGACCCTTCAAGGAAAACTTTTGTTTGTGAAAGATCGTTCCTATGAGAAAATCGTTGAGTTGGCATTGCTTTGGGAAGCAACAGAAAACGATGTTCAGGACAAACGAGGTGAGCAAGCAGTCGAATTGAATACTGTAAATCAAGCTCCATGTGCGATTCCCAAGATGCAGCACGTTAAGAGTGAAAATCGTAGGACGACTGAACATTATAATTTTCGTGAGAAGCAGGTTTCGCATAACAAAAAAAATGCCCCTAAAAGAGACAGTTTCCTCCTGTTCAAAAAAAAATGTTTTTGTTGTGGCAGTTGTTCACATTTGAAACCACCGTGTAAATTTAAGGATTACAACTGTCTTGTGTGTGGAAAAAGAGGCCATTTGAAGATCATGTGCAGAAAAACGCCATCAGTAGGTGAGTCATCAGAAGTTAAGCAAAATAGTTCTATTGTTAATGAAGATCAACAATTAAACTGTAACACCTTAAAAGTACTCCAAGTTGAAAATTCACCTATGCAAGTAAAACCCCTTCATGTTCAAGTGACTGTGAATGACGCTTGAAGTGGATACAGGTTCTGCTGTTACTATTATTAGTGAGCGTCAGTATGAAAAACAATTTAAGAAGATTCCATTAGAACAATCACAATTAAAGCTGAGCGCTTTTGGAGGTCATGATTTAACAATATTAGGTACCATATGTGTTAATGTGCAGTGGGATGATGAGTCAAGAAAATGCAAATTATATGTAGTTAAGGGATATGTAACTTCCTTATTGAGTCGGGATTTACTTAGTGCTTTTAAGAAATGGATTGTTATGCAGAACTGCTTATCACAGAAATTCAACATAAGTACGGAAAATGAATGTGTGAATTCTACAAAAGAAAATATTTCTTTACATTCTATTCAAGGTATAGAGGATAAGTTAAAATCTGTCTTGTGTAGATATGATAATGTTTTTAAACAAGGAGTAGGAGTATGTAATGGCGTTGAATTAACAAAAAGAGACAAATCCTATTTTCTTGTCCGCGCGTAACCCACCATTAACCTTGCGTGATAAAATTGGCCAGGAATTGGACAGATTAGTATTGGAAGGAGTTCTTGAACCTGTAATGCATTCTAAGTGGGCAACACCGATTCTTGCGGTAGAGAAGAAAGATGGTTCCATTAGGTTAGCAGGATTGTATAAATTGACGGTCAACAAATTTTTAGAAAAGGTAGTTTATCCTTTGCCTAGTTTTGGAACAATTGCAGAAAATTTAGCTGGTGGTTCTTGGTTTTCGACAATTGATTTTCAATCGGCTTATAATCAATTGCCCCTTGATGAAATTTCAAGTGAGATTATGACCATCAACACTCATAAGGGATTATTCCGAGTAAAACGTTTATTTTATGGAGTGGCTTGTGCTCCTACAATGTTCCAGCGTACTGTTGAAAACATTTTTAAGCCCTTAAAGGTACAGCCTTTTTTAGATGATATATGCTTTTTTAGATATAGCTCTGCAACTGATCATTTGGAAAGAATAGTGTCATTTTTTCAATTGTGTGAAAAGTTTGGAATTCGCTTGAAACGATCCAAATGTAAATTCTTTCAAAGCACTGTACGTTTCTTAGGATATCAGTTTAGTAAGGATGGTTGCAAACCTTTGGAGAATAAGGTTCAGCAAATTTTAGATGTCCAAGCTCCAGAAAATTTAGCAGAATTGAAAACGCTAGTTGGAATGATTAATTATTATAACCGATTTTTACCGAATATTCAGGTTATTATGGAACCTTTTTACTATTGTATGAGGAAAGGTAATAAATTTATATGGGGTCTTAATCAACAGAGAGCTTTTGATCACGTTAGGAAATTATTGCAAGATGCAAAAATTTTAACTCCCTTTGATCCTGATAAACCTTTGATTTTATCTGTCGATGCTTCTCTTATAGGCGTGGGAGCAGTTCTTTCTCATGATATTAATGGACGGAGATACCCAGTAGCTTTTGCTAGTGCTGTTTTGTGTACTGCACAGCGTAATTATTCCCAGACAGAGCGGGAAGGACTTGCTATTGTGTTTGGCATAAAGAAATTTCATTACTATTTGTATGATCGTTCCTTCATTTTAGAAACAGATCACAAACCCTTGTTGGCAATCTTTGGTTCAAAAAGAGGTCGGAATTTCCTGGTAGCAGCAAGACTAATTCGTTGGGCTGTTTTTCTGAATAATTATGACTTTGATATTCGTTATGTGTCCACTAAAGATAATGTTATTCCTGATGGGTTATCACGGTTGAGTGAAACTTCCCTTACGTTTACAGAAGATTGTGTTCTTTCACATGGTAATGTTTTCCAGATTCAATTATCCTTGCTTCCTATGACTTTTGTGAATTTGCAAGAACATACCGAGCGTGATAAAGTACTATGTACTGTAAGTCAATTCGTACTTAGTGGGTGGCCTGCATATTCTACATTAGATCCGATGTTGTTGCCTTTTTATAGAATTAGAGACTCACTCACAATTCATAATAAAGTTTTATTCTCTTATGATAGGATTGTGATTCCTAAAATGTTAACACAGTTAGTGTTGAAAGAATTACATGGTACTCACAGAGGCATGGTTAAAATGAAATTGTTGGCACGGTCTACAGTGTGGTGGCCGGGTGTTAATGTTGATATTGAAAAATTGGTGAGATCCTCTTCCTTTTGTCAACTTGAAGCATCTATGCCTTCTAAGACTTCGGAGGTACGATGGCCAGTACCTACCCCCGTTTGGGGTAGAGTACACATTGATTTTGCCGGTCCTTTCTTCAATAAATGGTTTTTGCTAGGTGTTGATGCAGCATCTAAGTGGCCTGAGATAGCCATACTTGACAGTCCTTCAGCATTGGAAACTAAGTTTGTTCTAGAAGAGTGCTTTGCCAAAAATGGACTTCCTTTGCATGTTCATTCGGATAATGGTACACAGTTTACCAGTCGAGAGATTATGCACTTTCTTAGCAATAATGGTATTTACCAGACGTTTTCTCCTCCATACCATCCCGTTACAAATGGTGCGATAGAAAGTTTTATTAGAGTGTTTAAGAGCACTATGAAGAAATTGATTCGTGAAGGAATACCACTTCGTTCTGCAGTTTCTCAATTTTTGTTGTCATATCGGACTACCCCTACTGCAAGTACAGGAAAGTCACCGTCCGAACTTTTCAAACTTAAAAACATGCGTTCACGATTGGATTTGTTACTTCCACGTTCGGATTCTTCCATTGTTTTCTTCCCGGTTCGTAGAAATTTTAAGGAAGGCGATTGTTGTTTTGTTCGTGCTTATCGTGGTTCCAATAAATGGGTAGAAGGAGTTTTGAAGCGTTTGTCTTCTGTGACTTATTTGATCCGTTTACACAATGGTGTGGAATGGAAACGTCACATCGATCAATTGCATAAGCGTCAGTCTGAACAGCTTGTTCCGCATGCGCATCGTTCCAGACACTTGCATGGTTCACAGTTGGATTCACACTTCGATGATACTGGGACTACTGAGAATGTTGATTTAGGTGAGGATATGATCCTTGATGAAGAGATCGTTCAGCTTGGTGAAGGAGGGGATAGTGGAGGATTGGGAGAATTACAAAGTAGAGTTGATCACGAAAGAGGTGAAGTAGATAGAAGTTCTAATCAGCGAAGTGAAGAGCCGCAGCAAAAAATTCGTAGATCGGAAAGACACCGTCGCTTGCCTGTCAGACTCCAAGACTTCGTTATTAATCATACTAAAAGGGGGAAATAGTTGATATGTATTTATTATTATTAATATTATTGTTTATATTATTTTTGTAATCTAATTTATGATTTGTACGTTTGCTGCGGGATGACACTCGTTTTCCCGCGCTTTTGCTCTAGTTGTATGTAGCCATCTTGTAAAGCAACATGTGCTGAAATAAACGTTATCTGTTGTTGTTAACCACGCTGCCTTTTCTTTGAAAAAATACATTAATATCTTTTAGCACTTTCTTTATCTTGTTCAAGTTTTTTTTTTCTTTTATTTTACAATTTTCAATACATTCGAATTTTGTGCTTTCTGTAAATACGTTTGCACCATTGGACGGTACATACACAATACGTTGTGTGAAATACACAGTTAAAAAACATTATAGAACAAAGTAACTTGAGTGGTCTCCCGACTCATTAGTTTTAATAATGTGTATTAATTCCCATTTTTTGCAAGTTTCAAGTTTTTCTTTTATTCGTCCAAGAAAATAAATTTTTTCAAGCTTCTGCCAAATAACCCATCCTCTCAATGGAGAGTGTCAATGCTTTTTCTTAAGTAATTGAGATATTTTCTAATTATTTTACTTTATGCATTCTCATCTGTAATTTATTCTCCTATCATGACAGATGTAGTGAAATATAAAAATTATTTCTATTAAAATCGTTAAAATCGCAAGGTCACTTTTAAAAAATGTCAAGTACATTAAAAAACGATGCTAATCTGCACACAGTATTCAAGAAATACTACGTCTCTCAAATGCCCGAACCTTCTTGGTCCCACTTGCTAGACTGTTTTTTTCTTTTGTGTTTCAGAAGACTTTATTTTTCGAAATAATGATAATTTAAAACCTAATAAAACCCAATTAACCTGTCTCTTCAATTACCTTGTATTTTAACTTATCTTCAGCTGCTATAAGAATTTCTGGTTGCGCCATCTCCTATCACTAATTTTAACTTAAACCAAAATTAAAACCAAAATATATTAGGATGAATTAAGATGGAATATCAGATCGTATTTTTTTATTTATTTAAGAAACATATCAGTGTTATTCCGACTAAGATTCTCTGAAAGCTCTTATTTTCCTAGCGATCAGTTATTATGCAAACGTTTTGAACGTCGGAGTTACTTAAGCTATTTCAGTGAAAATGACTCGTCATAGGTGAAGCCCCGTCCACAGAGCCCAAGTCTGTAGAGTTGCCGAATGTGCATTTCGCACAGTCAAGTCGGCCATATTGAAATTCGCCGAAAACGTATTTTCTGTGCACGTGTACCTCGTTTTTTGTCACTTTTCCTAATAAAAAAATATAATATATACATGTGTCACGGAAATCAAATTCCAGCTTGATTTCCGATGACACTGGTGTTCGCTTTCGCTCTCGGTTCTTCTCAGAGACCGTTAAGTAAAGAGACTTGGCATTTCGAGCTACTTCCTGTAATGAGTTTTCGACTAAAGTAATTTTCGTAAATCTGACTGTTGGTGCGATTAACTAGACGGCGCTGTTTGAAAGTTCGGTTTCATTTTCCCTCGTCGCGTTGATTACGAGACGAGACTTCAAGGAGAAAAATTTGAGTTTTCGTGTAACGGGCTTCATGCAGAGACTGTTAAAGAAAAATTTAGCTTTCTAACTAGCTCTGGCTTCAAAACTTTAGGGACTCAAAGGCTGAAGTTCGGCAATAATCGTTCACATCATTACAGAAAATGTGCATTCGAACAATATCAATATTAACTAAATTCTTATTTTAATGAAATGTTATTAAGATAAATTAAGAATTTGAGTAACATGTGTGAGCTTCGTCCACGATTTAACTTATCTTAAAAAATATTTCGACTTCCAATGAACATATGAGTGCGATGATTAATTTAAAGGTAATTATTTTAGCAATTAAATTAACGTTTAGCTTATCTGAGGGTCACTGATATATTTTTAAAGTGGCTGATTCCTTAATTCTGAGTTCTGTCTTTAAATTACAATCACTTTGAATCACTTTTAAAGAGGTGCACTTTTTTACAAATCATAGTGGATTGCAAAATAATTTTTTATGCATTAGAACAATTGTAGCAAATGTGACAGTTAAACAAACCTATTTTTAAATGTCTGATATTTTGTCACTTCTAAATGTGATGTTATTAACGATGCTATTGATGATGTGAAAGCCGTGCTCCGGTGAAAATATATACTTTTTTTTAAATATAAATTTTCAGTTAAAATTTAATGTTTTTCATTGATTTATATATTGAGAATGTCAAAATATTTGATGAAAATGATGGTTCATTTAGTTGTATATACTTGTTAACAAGAAACCTGTTTTTATGGTGATATTTCCAAGATGTAATCAAAATATTATAAAAGCTTCTTATTATGAAATTTTTTTTTAAATTATTAATCGTAACTTATTGTAATCATGTTTTCTTTATTTTCATTTTTTTTTAAAAAATGTATAATATTATGTATTATATAAATATTTTATAAAGTAATGTATAATTAGAGTTTATAAATGTATAATTTTATGTAACATAACATTTATGGTAAATCTTGCTTTTATAAGCAAGAAAATAAATATATTTTTAATCATCAGAACATTGTGTTGTATCTAATTTTGTTAAAAAATTAAAGGATTTATAGTAAAATAGTAGAAATTAAAAAATAAAAAAAAGTAAATATTAGGATCTTATTTAAATAAAAAAACAAATATAAATTTTATACTAAGCAGCAAAGCCTGCCTAGGTATTGCCTCCGAGATTAGAGGCAACAGGCAAGGTCGGCTTTGTTGCTTAGTTGACGTCATTTAATGGCGCCGAAACTTGGGAGTTGTTACGTAAATCATCAACCGTCCCTTGATGGATGTTACGTAAATCACTAATTGTCCCATGATCGTGGTGACGTAAATCATCAATTGTCCCTGAAGTATTGGTGCGATTAATCAGAGGGCGCCACTCTGCAAACTCATTACATGATTTAGTATAGGAAAAGAGGAAATGCCAAGTCTCTTTACTTAACGGTCTCTGGTTCTTCTACAGCTCGAAAAGGAGGGCGGGGCAACGTCAGTCGTGACGTCAAAATCATCAACACGCCTCAGCCAATGGGAGAGCAGATCGTGAGTAACGGGCGAATTTTGAAAATTTCAAATGTAAGAGAAAAACGAGCAGACGGAGGAGTAAAAAGAAGCAGCGTACTTTGAACCCAAGGGACGGTTATGGCAGGAAACCGGGCAACGAATTGTGTGCTATCATAAGCGATTCGGATAGCTGAGGTGAATTCAGGAAGGTAGCCGGCTCGCTACTGCTAGGTGGGCTAGCCTAGACTTTTCCCTGAACGCGTTCGCTAGGCTTTTTAAGCGAGCTTCTCAAAAGTTGGCTTCGTTGGTCATTTCCAAGATGGCTGCGCCCAATGACGCAAACGTTCATGAAACTATGATCGAAACACGATTCATTATCAACGGACATGAAGTTATTTTACACAACAGCGACGAGATATTTACGGCTAAGTCAAGGAGAGATTGTAGTATTGAAGATTTTCTTACTTCTGTATGATTAATAAAATGTTTAGCTTTTATTTTGAGATATTTAACTTGTTGTTGATTTTATTATTGAATTAATGAACAATTAGAGCTTGCAACAGAAATCACTAGAAATTAATCAAAATAAAACAGAATTTTTTTATTCTTTCCCATTTTTTCACCCTTTTTTGCATACCTTCATTGTTTCCCTTCGATTTCGATCTTCGATGGCTAGGGCTAGGCCCTAGTAGTATTTCACTAAAAATAATTTTAGTCATGTAACTAATTTTAGTAACGATTAAAGACTTGTTAACCTGTGCCTTCGTGTCTAATTTCGGTGAAGCCCCATTTGGTCGCCTCTCATTTGGACGTTTGACCTGACCCATTTGATCGCCTCCCATTTCGTCGCCGATCGTCGATACTTCTCCCAAACATCGATACTTCTAAATAGGCCTACTTCCAAACTGCCTCGAACCAAAGCCTGTAGTGAAGATATTAAACTGAATAAAGATTACTTGTCTTTTTATTAAGAAAATTGATGTACTGTTGTGTTTTTTTGTCGATGTGCAAGTGAGAAAGCTTTCCAAATCAATGTAGGGATATAAACTTCCAAACTGCCTCGATGAAGTTGAGGCAGTTGCTTTTGTCGAAGTTGCTTTCTGTTGCTTGATTATGGGGCAAATGTTCCAAAATTAAATTGAATTTTGGTGTAAAAATGCATGTAACTGAACTTTTAATTTCCCCCATTAAAATCATTTGGGTTACAAACAGGCACGATATGCTTGATAACTTGATAAAATAATTTGACAGTTGTAGGATTATGGAAACATATCCAGTTTCTTTCCTTTGTACTGTATTCAATTGTATGGTGCAATTAGTTTTTTTTAATATAAATCATTAATTTTAACTAGGTTCTCTTATGCATTTAAATTATATTTAAATTTAAAATTAATTTATTAATTTTTGGTCTTTGAAATTGGGACATTTGTCCATGGAGGTTTTGTCAGGGTCAATTGCGACCGGTCTTTGTCAAAAAGACTTTTTTCAAAAGCAGGTTGCACCATTGGAAAAAAAAGGACCATGTTAAGTCCAAAGCATTTGGAGAAATTGTTGGTTTTACAATCGATGCCTTTGAATGTCTTGCATAAATTTTGTTAAACCCAACTTTTACATTTGTCAAATTATCAGTAATGAAATGTCTGTTGTAGTCTAAGCTTTATCTATGTGATTTTATGCTATTTTATTGAGATAAAGAAATTAAAAGAACCATCGATGGTATTCCTGTACCCATCGATGGTATACAGGCGATCAAATGGGAGGGCGACGAAATGGGAGGCGACCAAATGGGGCTTAACCCTAATTTCGTATACGAATATTGCATAGAGCACCATTCCATGCTGGTGGTGACCTTTTGAACTATTTTTTTTTTTGTGAGTATGAACTTCCCATGCCCTCTTGTATAATATTACCAAGTATTATAGCTTTTGGTCGAGTAGTTTTTTTTATGGCCATGTCAAAATGTAACTTTAATTATAAAGATCCTGTATATACATGATGTCTAGAAAGCAACAGAGACTGGATGAAAGA
>JAHWFO010012342.1:0-14569 GCA_023313115.1 Rhysida immarginata | reverse complement strand
TGTCTTGCATTGTTGGTCATGCGATATTTCTCATTAATATGCCCTGCCATAACCATGAATATCGATTTTTTATCAAAAATTATTATTTTTTCGAAATCTGAAGTAGACAGTGACCTTCCTCATGCTTTGAAGGTCATGTATGCGAAATTTCATCAAGATCGGAATAAAACTGTAGATTTGTATAAAAAACGTACACACAGAACCACAGACCCACCCACAGACCCACCCACAGACCCACAGACGCACAGACCCACAAACATCCTTCTTTATATAGATAGAAGATTTCACTCTCAATTAACCTTAAAGTTCTTCAAGTTTATTCGTTTAAATGCTCTGTATACCTTGTTCACTTAAATAATAATTTACATTTAGTTTATATATTTATATATTTTCTCTGAAGTGTTTTAAAATGTAGGTTTATTCTATGTATCCATGTGTGATGAGATTGTGCTCTCTTTATCCGCTTTGGCGGTAAAATCATTCTTGTTATTTTTAAAAGCGTCACAGAAGACTTTGGTTACAAATGATGCAGACAAATATCATTAGATGGCAGCACCCGTTAATTCCCCGCCGTCGTGCTCGAGGATGGGCCCCAGCTCACAATGGAAGTTACTCCCTCCAAGTTATGTACTCCAGTTATTACAGAATGCTTAATACCTACAATAAACAATTCCTTCTAACGAGGGATGAATGAATATGTCGTTTATTGTCGCACATTTGTGCATTGTTGCCGCTTGCTTGAAGCATGCTAGTGATACGATCGCGTTCGAAGCTGAAGCAATAGGCCGCGGCAGTGAAAAAACATCTAATATAATAAGTCATGATAATATATAAACGTCTAATATATAATATTTTAACCTGATAATGTTTTTAGGCTGCAAGTCATTCTGTAAAATGCGTGATGCGAAATCAGGCCCAAAAAACCGTTACGGAAACAGCATGGCGCTATCTGCTTGCAAGACTGAACTCTTTCTGTCCTAAATAAAAATAGCCTACAATAATCAAGGAAAACCTGCCCAATAATGCTCCAAAGTGCAATAATGTGTAGAGTTAACTTGCAACGCCGCCACTAGTTACAAAAGATCGAGCCAGTTGCTTCTTTAAAATTTTTTTTGTGAATATGGATCCAATACGTCCATCCAGGGCCTGTATGGCCAGAACCGACGAGTTGGGTTCTTGGATGGACCTAGATTCACGACTGCTGTAAGATGGTCACAGCAGCCTCGGGATGAAGATTGGCTATCACGATGGTCACCCATCCAGTAATTAGCCGTGCCTGATGTAGCTTAACTTCACAGTTGTGTTCAGTGAAAGCCCACCAGGCCACGGCCTCTCCCTTACGCTGATATGAAGGCATATTGACTTCATATTGATTCATATAGGCATACTGACTTCATGTCATATAGACATATTAACTTCATAAGGAGAACAAGTTGATACTAGTGTCCGGTCCAAAAATAAAAATTTAGAGAAAACTCCTTATCGTTTTGTTTATTTTTGAGAAGAACTGAAATTCAACTCATTCTATCGGCGATATCTTTCTGAATTTTTACGATATTTGCTTGGGCTTTTTATAAGAGTAGCTCTATACATTTGGCTAAGAAATTACACAAAAGAAATTTTGGCAACACTTGCGCATGCGCAGCTAAATATTATTTAGTAAAAATGCTTACATATTATCAAATACTTATTATTTTTCTATTCTGATTGCATGGTGTTATCTCTACTGTAGTTAGCCAAGTTTCCTGAAAATAGCATTGTATTGGGTTGAAAGCCATGCATCTTATAAACAAAAAACTTACGTAATCATCGCGATTTTTTTATAGAAATCTTTACATCTCCATGAATTACGAGCATATTATATTCCCATACAAATGAACGCATATAAGTAAAGGAAGCCTCATAATCATATGCTACAGGTACAACGTATTTCAAACATTATATTTTACAGGGTGATTTCAAATTTCTTTTTCAATTTATTGCTGGCCACCTATTTGCTTTCGGGACAAACTCTTCTCTGAAATATATGAGGCGTAACATGCTCTTAACACCCCTGAAGTTTCAGAATAATTCGTCAAGTGTTTTTGTAAATATTTGAGAAAACATCTTAAAATCCAAAGTCCTCGATTACTTTTGAGTAGATAGTACAGGGTGTGTAAAGTGTTTAAGGACACACTATTGTTACACAAAGGTCGGAAGCAGTTGGAGACCGAAGATGGCAATGTAGCGCCTGGGAGCAAAGCGTAAAAAGCATGCCTCATGCTCTAAGATTATAAGAACACCTGAATTTATTCAGCAAGTGCAGCAGGCCATCGATGACAATCCCAGAACATCCATCAGGTCACTTGTCAAAGATCTCCATGTGTTGGATGGAATAATCAGGAATGTGGTCCATGAAAACATCAAATATCACCACGGTACGCAACGGAAGGCCTTATGTGTTTTGGCAAGACTCTTCACCAGTACACAAGTGTCGCATGGCACAGGAATAGACGGCCGACAACTTCCGTGATCAGGTAACTCCTAACCTTTGGTCTCCTAACTCCCCTGACCTGAATCCGTTGGACTACTACGTATGGAGCGTTGTGGAGAGAGAGGTATGATGAATTGAAAGCTTCACTTGCTGAATAAATTGAAAGCTGCCATTGTTCGAGTGATGGCCAATATGAACCATGAACTAATTGATTCGCGCATATCGACCATGAACTAATTGATTCGCGCATGTCGACCGTTTCAATCTCGTATTGAAGTAGTTATAGAAGCTGAAGGCGGATTCATTGAATAGCCATATAACAAGAAGGTTTTTTGTGTATGCTCATGATATGTTTCGATAGTAAAGATATTATCTCGACTTATATCTCTATTGTCTTTCTTGACGTGTATCTGTCCCCAAATACCTTACAGACCCTGTATACCAAATACCTTACAGACCCTTGTCGTTCACTTGGGAAAACGAAAAGAATTCTTTAAAGTGCTCGCATTGGAATTTTGTGTCCAATTCAGTTTGTCCAGGATAATTCGACATTGCATCCTTAATCTTTTAGAATATCTAAGAAAAGCTCCTATGAGTATTGAATTATTTCTGTCTATATTATAAAACACTTCATAGAGGGATTGAGAAAGTTGAGGAACTCTGTTTACAGCGCCATCAGCATCCCTCATCAAAATATAACCGTTTCAGTAGAGTTATATTCCGTCATAGAGCGTGGAATCGGGCCTGAATGTGGTTGTATATTGACAGTATCAATTTCAGCAGCAAAGATTGCCCTCTCACAAAGTCAGTTCAGATCTTTATAATTTTTAATATGTTTAACATTGTCTATACCTTCTCTAAAGGAAGTTACTGCATTACAAAAATTATATGAAAAATAAATTTTCTCTATGTATCACCTCATTAGGCAAAGCACTTTCACTTTTTCAGCAAAAGCTTGAGCACCTGCATGCCCTAGAAGTTGTATACTTTTATTTGTTTTAGAATAATTTCTTATATCTTTCCAGGTTATTGTTAGCGGTGGATTGGTCGAGCAATAAACTTCAAGAGTTTTTCTTTAAGAATCCGTATGTGGTGTGACTATATTCTGAATAGCTTTGATGTAATAAATTTTTAAAAGTGTGAAGTTCTTTTGTAATCACCCTGTACATCTCCATCGTGAGTGCAAGTGAATATTTGTGCTGTTTATATAATATTTATTGATGGCATTGGCATTTAGCAAAGCATTATGCAACGAAAACATACAGAAATTCTAATCGGAAAGCAGGGATTTAAAGAAGTTAATTCAAAGAGGAAAGTGAAAATAGAAAGGAGAGAACAGCCAGGGAAGAGGGAGAACAGCCTCCTTCTTCCCTGGAATAACCACAAGTCACGTTATGGAGGGGGTTGACATAACAGCCGATTAACTCATGTCCCAGGTCCCAGATGTTGCAGATCAGTGGCGCTATTTATATTAACACTTAAATAGCATTGAATCAGTTACCAACTTCTCTTCCCGTTCTCCCTTTTCCCTGGTATTGATAGTAACATACATAGGTCATGACTTTTGGTAAATGTTAATGTTGCCAAATATCAACATTATCGATAAAGGGGTAAAATGTAAATCATTAAGGCAAGCATCATAGCTGATGAAGAAGACAGGCCCTGGCAGTGAAAATTCACCTGATCTACTTAGTCGCAGCAACATTGTAACCTTTATTGTTTCCAACAAACGAAAAAATATTCATTGCTAAAATCCAAGATGGAAACAATGAAGATTACATTGTTGCTTGGACTAAGATGGTCAGGTGACTTTTCAGTGCCGGGCCTTCCAACACCTCCTAGACAGAAGGCCTGATAACGGAAACGTCATACATTGTTATATCATCATTAGTCGACCAAATTTAGGGCTTATTATTAGTAGAAATAGGATTAACAATGGCCGAATAATACTGTTGTAACAATGTGTGATGTTTCCGTTATAAGGCTTTCTGTCTAGGTGGTGTTGCAACACCTCCTAGAGAGAAGGCCTACGGAAAAAAGTGTGTACATTGTTATATCATAATCAAGCGGCTATTGTTAATCGTATTTCTACCAATAATAAGCCCTAAATTGGGTTTGGTTTGGTTTGTTTGGTATTAACGTCCTTTTCAACTGCTATGGTCATTTCAGGACGGCGTTATAGGGGCCACAAATTTTGCCTCGCAAGAATTCTTTAACGTGCAGCCTGCAAATGACTACACGGGACCAACGGCTTTACTTCCCTTTCGAATGAAGTGCGTGATCTCAGGATTTCCTCCTGAAAAATCGTCGCCGTCCTCGGCCGGGATCGAACCCGCGTCATCGGGCATCAGAGGCGATCATGCAACCACTGAGCCACCGAGGCCGATCCTTAAATTTGGCCGCTTGATGATGATGTAACAACGTATACACCTTTTGTTTGCAGGCCTTCTCTCTAGGAGGTGTTGGGTGTTGGCCTGTCTCTTTCGTCGCTGCAGCATGTACAAACCTAGCGTCAATAAACTTCGGACACCAAGTAATTTGGCTAAAAACACAGTGAAAAGTGCATACAAAGGATTGCAGGCTAATGAAAATAGATTTACTGAGTATATGTAACAATATCAACATCGATTTAGAATCGATTTAATGGTGTGAAATAATTTATTCAAATTTATGTAAAATTGCGTTGTCAACAGGTTTCAAAGAACTTCGTACAAAAGGGGCCACCAGCATATAGAACTTTCCTGAAGGCTGTAGAAACGCCCAGAATGCTTTGCATCAGGCTTTAAAAGCACCGTCCACGCGACAGAGCACAGTTTTCGTGTTGTTTTGAACCAAGGGACGTGGTAAGCCAGTAGAAACGTGTATACGGCAAAATATTATACAGCAGTTCGAGAATAACAAATCCTCGAGCTATTGCCCATGAATTATCAGTTCCACTCTCTACTCTTAATGGGATCATCAAGCGTTTCAGAGAAATCGGGAAAACAGAACCAGGGACTGCACCAGGCAAGCAGCGATTATTGAATGTTAGGGACCTACGAGTATTTCGACGTTACATTGTGGAAAAACAGGCATGCTCCCATAAGTGAAATGACTGTTTGGGCTCGAGAATATTTTCATATACCCATATCCGAAAGCACAGTCCGCCGTTACATCAGAAGATGCAACTACTACTTATACACTACAAAGAGTAAGCCATTTATGAGCACTGTAGCTAAGCGTCGCCAGGTAGCATGGGCCAGAACCCATCTAAAGTGGACCCTTGCTCAGTGGAATAGTGTTCTGTGGTCCGACGAGTCCACCTTTGCAATGAAGTATGGCAACAACGGTCGCAAGGTGCTAAGGACCAAGCACGAAAGTAATCATCCCGACTGTTACCAGATTAAAGTTCAGAAGCCTGCATCGCTGATGGTGTGGGGCTGCATGAGTGCAGCCGGGACAGGATCGCTTCACTTGTGCGAGGGCACTATTAACTCTGCTGCTTATATAAACATTCTTCAACAGCATCTGCGTCTATCCCGCCAAAAGTTGTTCAATAGAAGACCAAGCATCTTTAAGCAGGTCAACGCGAAGCCTCATGCTGCTCGGAACACCAAGGCTTGGCTACAACAGCAGCGTTTCAGGGTGCTTGACTGGCCTGCCTGCAGCCCAGATCTGTGACCCATTGAAAATGTATGGCGCATTTTAAAGCGAAAAGTCAGACAGCGGAAGCCTCGAACACTGCAGCAGTTGCGAGCGTGTATTTCCGAAGAGTGGGACAAAATTCCAGTAGAAACAACGCAGAAGTTAGTGTCCAGCATGCCTCAACGACTTCGGAGCGTCATTCGTCGGAAAGGTGACGCCACTCAGTGGTAATGTGCAATAAACGGTACGGTGTACGAAATTCATTGCAACGTGTTGAAAACGGAACATTACAAGAAGTCGCTTATTTTATTTTCTCGTTTATTTTTTATGTTAAAATGCTATATCACAGTTGTACTAAAGCTCTGTGCACTCAATAAAGTAATTTTCATTTGTTTGCAATTAGTTTCGTTGTACTTATCCAAAATTCTATACGTGTACGAAGTTCATTGACGCTAGGGTTGTATTAATTTCATCATCCATTGTTGACGCAGCATATATACCACGGACTGTAGATATTCATGGTCATCGAGCTTCGGCCATTTTCCATTGTTTCGAGAAGCTAAGGAAAACAGATCGCGCCAGGTGCCGTACAGATCGCACTATTCCCGACCGCAACCTACGATAGAGATTTTCATTGAAACTGAATACGAAAGTAAAGTGTCTGTCTGCCGATAGGGTGGCGCTGCAGGCGCAGTTGGGCAGATTGTACATGCAGCGCCACTTTTCAATAGAGTTCTCGCCCTACCGGCAGCTAGAAACTTTAGCTTCATTTTAACAATGGACCTCGATGACCATAAATATCTATAGACCGTGGTATAAACACGACCAGCCGATTGTAGACGCAAACACCACGGGCTGACTGTTCACGCGTGCAAGCAAACAAACATAAACCAAGTCTATTTCATACTGGGTGATCCAACAGTGTGTTACATTTTTTCATGAAACTAATAATTGTTTTGCCGTGACGAATTCTTATCGTTTACATTGTTTTGCGCGAGCCTCGTGATTCTTATTAAAGCATTGAATTGCTGAAAAGAAAACACTGAAAAAGTCGTTAACAATGGAAGGAATGTAACACATTTTGGATCACCCGGTATATCTAACTATATATAAAGGAGAACATGTGGGTTCGTCACGGAAACAGTTTGGCATTGTTGTTGCACGTTTAAGTATTGTTGGCGCTCACTTAAAGCACAAGCCGGAACTAAAAAGCCACCTGACCATTGTTGTCTGAGTAACAATTTTTATCATCAATCAATCATAGAACTATAAATAAAGGAGAAAATGTGAGTTCATCAAATGAAACAATTAGAATGAATTAAATTTGATAAAACTAATAACCGCGCAAACTGCGCGTGGGCCCTGTTCATATAGACATAAAGATTATTAATGTTTACGTTTTTAAGAGACTTATCTCCAGTTTTAGATTTTTTCCATTATTGTGGTAGTATTACACGGCTATGTGTTAAATTTTAACTTTTTAGCTTACTTCTAAGTTGCCTTTTAAATCCGGACAAACACACTTACATTACCTTTTATATGTAAGATTATGATTTTGGATAATTTACTTAAATACATGCAGCCGATTTGGTTTGTTCTCTTGGGAAGGACGTACAGTACTTTAAGTGTAATTTTAAGGGACATGAATAGCAGGAATAGATGGAGGAACCCTCGGAAATATCCGACAATGGATTATAAGCAAGAATGTTTCTCAACTTTTTTTCCTGTCTTACCTATCTCAATTAGTTCGTCAGTTCAACAACATTGGTGGCGTGCAAATTCGTGTAACCTAAACTTACATCTTGGGTGTTACTAACAATAGTGTCTAAAATGGATTTTGTATTCTTTTCATTAGCTGCACTCCAAATTGAAGTTTGTTATATATAACACGACCGTTTCTTTTTAAGACTTTAAGAAGCGTTTCAAAAAACAAGGAGAGTTCTTCTTGTCGAGCCTTTTATAAGACTAGGGTGCCTGTAAGGAGAGTGGCGACTACTCGGGCCGTCGGCCATGTTTTTCCCAATGATTGAATTAGCAGAGGTACAATTTGCGATAGTTTTCAGCTTATTAAGAAGAAATGTAAAGATGGCTTATGCTAGTTAGCCTACCAAGCTTTTATTTGTATATTAGATAAAGGAGGTTAAAAAAGAAGCACATTAACGTTTTAATTTTCATAATAAATGTGATTATTTGATCAGCTGATAGCAAGTTCGAGAATCTGATTTTTTCACCTTTTCAGCAAAAAGGGAAAATAATAGCGAATAACAAGAGAGTTTATATTTAGCAATCTGTACACATTTTATATTTATACAAAAATAAAAATTTGACATCTACTGCAAAAGATGAAAAAAAAAATTCTCAATTATTGATGATCAGTTTTAGGAAAAAATCTAGATTAACTTTTACATTCTTTTTATCGTGGAATTGTTCTAACGTCACTTTCTCGTGTTTGCAAGTTGCAAATAAATTTAAAAAATATGAACCAAAATCATAATAGTTGCGTCTAGGTGTTAAAAGAGATAAAAACTTGGCAAAAGTTTTCGCGCTCGTCATCAGGCCTCGTTGATTACTTCACTGTCTAGCAATTAAATAACAACTGAAAAATAAATTTTGATGCTACAAACTATCTACAAAATACTTAAATTTCAAGTTTCATTTTCCAAAATTTGTCTCCGTTTGAATATATTACATAACTTAAATATATTGTTTGTTAAATGTTATTTTTACTATTGGTTTTACGGTTTGTTTTAAATTTTTCAAAGTAAAAAATTTGCTCGTTGGGCCCGATACCTTGACATTATATAAATTAAAAATATACGAGGGCCAAAGTCATGGCAACTATTTTTTTTTCTCAGAGCTAAGGAAGGGATGGCATCATAAAATGTCATATGTCTCATGGAAGCTGTGACTGGTAGTATGTTTACACAACATTAGATGGCTCCGAGAGTTCCTGATGTTGCGCAGAGAGCAATGTTAAATCAGTTCATAGTCAACGGCCGTGCAAGGTGGATGTAACCCGAGTTGAACAACGCTCGTATATCAAAACAGCCGTTCTCTATTTTGATATCTGTTACTTATTCTGGAAAATGAAATCTGTAATCATGTTCCGGAATAAATTTTCCAGAAGCATGAAACGTATGAAACATTACAGGCTTCATGATTCCAGAACATGAAACCTGTAATGTTGTCAACTACCTTAATAAACATGAGAAGCAAAGTGTTGGCGTGTTGTTAAATGTCCGTAATTTCGTCCATTTTTTGTCCTTTCATCTGTATATTTCACATTTTCCACCCATGCTTGAATTCTCATAAAAAAATAGTTGACATGACTTATGCCCCAACCCTCGTATATATAAATTAAAAATTTTTGACCATTCATTGAAATATTTATCTATTATTATATCATTAAAAAATCACTTTATTTTGTGAGATTCACATTTTTATGAACAACAGTAAAACAATAAATACTTTATTATGAAAAAATATTTTTCCCTTCCCTCTTCGCCACTTCGATCGTTAATTTTAAAGCGAATCTAATAAAACCACACCTTTTAAACT
Source organism: Rhysida immarginata (assembly GCA_023313115.1). Taxonomy (NCBI): domain Eukaryota; kingdom Metazoa; phylum Arthropoda; class Chilopoda; order Scolopendromorpha; family Scolopendridae; genus Rhysida; species Rhysida immarginata. The sequence goes on along the minus strand of JAHWFO010012342.1, from coordinate 4,914 downwards.
TGAATAATGCAGTTTTATTAGCAAAAATTAAGAAACATGCACAATAAAACTAAAAACGGAACGAAAACTATTAATTTCTCTATATCTGCAATGCAAACGGCACGCTATTTTGGGAAAACCATGGCGTCTGGAGCGTTAACCAATCAAAATCCGTTCCGAGTTGTCGACTCAGAAGAATGCGAATAAAAAGTATGAGTCGTCTTTCGCCTTAACACTAAGCAAATGCACAGCACGAGCTTTTTAAAAAACGTGTAGCTAAAACGGAGAAATATTTCCGTTTTCCGTTTTAAGGTTTTTAGTCCCTTAAAAGAAACGTGACGTCACATTTCTAACACAAAGCGGCTGAAACGGCTAAAATGACCAATTTGGAGTGCAGCTAGTGTTTTGAATGAAGACTAATGAAACATAGTGCAGCGTTCTCCTCAGAAAATCTTATCAGGTGGTCACCAAAATAAAAAAGCCGGGCGCACAACAATTGAAAACTAATAAACACTATGAGGTGTTTGTTGTGCAGCTTTCGTGTATTCAGCCGGGTGGTCACCAAAATCAGCTGGATGGCACGCCCCTTCAAAAGGGCCTGGGGAGAACCCAGTAGTGTATTGGAGTGAACTCTTTTCCATTAAAATCCTGACAATATTTTATTATTCACGATTTAATTCATAATTTATTACAATCGAGCGTCTCTATAAGGATACCTGATAAAAGATAATCCGCTTATAAGGATACAGTGCCGTTTATCTTTAGTTGATTTCAAGGCATTTTAAGAGGATACCGGATAAAAGAATAATCCGCTTCAAAGTGTTCATCGAATTTATAATTTATGCGCTTGTGAATTTTTATGTGTTTCGAAGTGCTTAATATATTTCTACTGATTCAGTCTTCTCGGCAGTTCAGGATAATGTTCCATCTCAAAAAAAGAGTGACGAGTGATGCAATAATTTTAATTTTGCGTCATACAAAATACTTTCGTTTTAGGATTTTAGATACTGAAGAAAGTTTCCACGTGCAATATTTATAGTTCTACATTCGATTGTGAGCACAGCACCGAGCAAGGAGATGCACCTTAAGCATAAACGCTATGTTTACTGGACATGTTGAGAGACTCGGCACCCGTTCTTAAATCTCGTATTTCAGTTATCGTCGATAAGCACTTATTCAGTAATACCGATGCTCATTATTTCGACTGAATAAGGGCTTATGGGCTGATAAATATTCTACCACTGAAAGTTCCAATGTATCATAATGGTTCCAGTAAACCAGGTTTCTTGGAACCAATTTCGACTATCATTAATTTTACATTATATTCATTCATAACACATCATCCCAATTTGTTTGATATATTACATGCCATATCTTATCTTTGAAAATATTTGAGGGTGTCAAATGGGTATCAATAGAGCACTGCCATTGTTTCGATTACAACCATTTTGAAAATGGTACATTTCCGGAACCATATTTATCAATTAGCGAAAATAGTAATTTATATCCGCTACTCTCTCGTCATTACGATTTCTTTGATAGATTACTTAATATATCTTCCCATTGAAAATTGTTAGGCGGGGAAATTAAGGTACCATTTATGCACGTGCCAATATATCGATTTAGATAATGTTTTTGATTGATTCGTGATATCAACCATATTCATCAACCCTTTGGAGGAGTTAGAGTTACAGACAGACAGACAGTCAGACAGACAAAAGGATAAACAGACACGTTTCTCCACTCTAATAGCATAAAGCACCTTTAGGTACTTAATAAACCATAAAGGAATGACATAACCAAGTACCGATTGGTTAAACTAAACTATTCGAGGAATCATATTTTAAATTACCCTATGTTAACTACCGATTTTTCAAGATGGCGTCTGGGTCAGTAACACGTAGTTGAGCTCCGCTGGGAGTGAGCAGTTTCAATTGATAATCAACCTTATGGAACATTGAACATTGATAACTCATTGCTAGACTGTTGTTTTTCTTCCTTCAGCTTTAATTGTTTGTTTTTCTGATTTGTTTAATTTGCGACCTACCTAGCGAGGAAGCCTTCGTGATTCAATCAACGTAAAAGCTCAGATGATTTTTCACACAAGTAACGCATTTTCGTCATTTCTTAATGCGCATTCGATCCCTGATACATTTTCTATGTAAGTTGGCTTACTTCTTTTATCAAAGAAAGTAATTTCTCTGATTTAATAGTACTGTACGTCTAGATAAATTAATAGTTTTATCATAATGCCACGCGATCCTGAAAAAACTCGAACAGCTAATAAACCCGGAAACCCTCGAATGCTGCCTTTGGATTCTCCCGTGAAGGCTCCCGACGAGCCCATTTCAGTGCTTATTGAAAAAAGCATTTTAAACTATTTTAGTGATCCGAAAGTAATAGATCCAATAGTGGCATTAATTATGGAAAAAATTTCTGATGAACTGGACCGTAAACTCAGTGCTATTACAAATAAGTTAGATCCTCTTCTTGAGAAAATGGAGTCTACGACGTTGCGCCTGCAAGAGATTGATAACCAATTAACTTTATTAAAAAATCAGATTGATACCGTCGAATCTACCCTTTATTTGAATGGTAAATCCTTAATTGACATGGCATTTTCGAAGATCGATGATATTGAGCAACACTCCAGACGTTCAAACCTTCGTATATTAGGTGTTCCTGAAAAACCGAAGGAGAATCTAGTTGAAACGATTGCTGATATTTGTGTAAAAAATTTAGACACCACCATTAATGATGCCGATGTCATTGCGGTCCATCGTCTTGGCCCGCGTAACTCTTCTGCTCCTCGCCCTGTAATAATGCGCCTTGCGTCAGCTACAGTGCGTGATATCATCTTCAAGAATAGGGGAAGATTGCGACAAACCCCCTACGTTATATTAGAAGATTTGACGACTAAACGATATCAGCTATTGCGCGATGCTAAAACGAAATTCGGTGTCCGCAACGCTTGGAGCTTCGGAGGTCGGATCTTCGTTAAGAGTACAGATGGGAAACCTATGCTTATAACGTCAGAAGAGGACTTTAAATTGATTCCGGACATTATGTAGTTCTTTGAATCTACACCTCTTTTTATGGTTTTTTTATTACACTGGTTTAAATTTCCTGGTTCTCTCAGAGTACAGGTTCTATGTTACCATTGCTTTTGATATTTTTTTTTTCTATTTTTTTTTTTTTTATTTATTTTGGTTGGCAATAGCTGATAATATTTAATAATGTCCTGTAATTAATTTTTAATCTCTAGGATACATGATTACATGATATAAGTATTTTTATATGTCTGATTTGAGTGTTTTCTTAATGTCTTAATATTGGATTGGGTAAGCAAGTGCTGTGCCCGAGCTATGTATAGCTTCAAACAATTTTTCTGTATATTGCGCTTTTCGTTGAGTTTTACTTTTCATTTTTTATTTTTTTTTTAATTTTAATTTTCTTGAGACTAGCTGCTCTCATCGCCCATCAAATCCTCGTTGTCTGTAGGTTACCGCAGTACATAACCGAGTGTTATCTGTAAGATGAACGGTACTAATTATCAATTACCCCTGTCAATAAGTTATGTTAATACTTTGATACTGCAATCTACTGATATTGATCGCAATTTGTCTATTTTTTTACTTAAACATTCGAAGCTTGGCTGCAAACTATCAGTCTATGCTGGCTAATCTTATTAATATTGCAATTAAACCTTCTATATTGATCCTGACTGAGACATGGAGCCGCGACCCGAATGACATTCCTATTCACCCCGACTATCAAGCGATATCAATAAATCGCAACAGCAAACGTGGGGGAGGAATCTACATATATCTTTCTAAAAAGTTTAGTTACATCACCATCCCTGCTTATACATTAATTACTCCCGATTATGAGGCATTGACGGTAATGATTAACCGCCGATACACAATTTTATCTATTTATCGTCCTCCTACCGGAAATTTTGCAATCTTTTGTTCCTTCATATCTACTGCTCTTCTCGATTTGCAGCGGGTTGGCGAGGCACTCATATTGATAGGAGACTTTAATATAGATCTGAATAAGCCATCTTCCTCGCTTAGCGCATTTTTGGACCCAGTTATGCGATCTGGTTTATTGCCTACCACCTTTTTTTATTCACATTACTCAATGCAGCATCATTCATATTCAGCCATAGATGGTTGTTTTTCAAATCTAAATTCTCAGTTATTCGGGGGTGCTCTTGATATATCGATCAGTGATCACTTTCCTTTTTTATTAATATTCAATTGTAACACATCTTTAACCCAAACAACCAATGTCTCCTACTCTCGAATAGTTACGTCCAATCAAGTATTTGTATTTGAGTCTTTTCTAATGGCCACTGATTGGCCGGCTGTCCTTACCGATGCAACTGAACCCAATCAGTTGTTGCGAAATTTTTTGTCGCATATATCCTTGGGCTACGATCGTTACTTTACTCGAATACCAACTAAGATCATCGCTGACCGGACGACTTTAATTCGTAACCCTTGGACAACTCCATATATCTTAAAGCTTACTAAAAAGAAAAATGCGCTGTACTTAAAATATCGTAGAAAACCTACCTCCATATTACGGAGGGAATTTAAGGATTTTTCAAATCATGTTAAGTACTTAATTAACCAGGCCAAATCAAAGTATTTTTCCATCCTATTCCAGCGTCTGCATGCAGCAAAAGATAAGTGGCGTCTATTAAAAGGCTTATCTCGTGGTACTACTCATGTCAACATCCCTTTTAAACACCCTGATGAAGTTACCACGTCAACCCTGACTGAGTTTTTGCAGACACTCCTTCCCTCAGCTGATCTTGGACCATCATACCTGAACTTTAATTCTTCGCTGAATGTCTCAGCTACACCTTCTGGCTTCTTCGCAATACCAACTACCGAGGAAGAGGTATGTGTGGTGATTTCGCAACTG
>JAHWFO010012334.1:0-12766 GCA_023313115.1 Rhysida immarginata | reverse complement strand
TACATTACTGGCTCATGTTCAGGCCTGGTAGTTTCTAGGTGGCCGTGCTTCAACGGTCACTACAAAAGATTGTGTAGGGGTACGCAACTGGGCACCGAAAGTTGGGTACCCAATTTTTTATTAAGCGTTGCCAAAAATGAAACGGTCATCTAAGAATGCTGCAAATGCACGTAATGATGTAGAGAATTTGTTTTCAAGTAAAAAATAAAAAGAATTTTGAGTTATTCACTTCTGATTCCGTTTTGAATCAGCACGTAGAGCGAGCGCCCTTTCTTTATGACTTACCAGGCTGTCCAGGCATGCTAACCGATCAGCACAACGCAGATCAACAACATCATGGAATACTCGTAGATTTAACATCCGACAACGAAGTAAGTTTGGTTTATTTACTCACTGAAACATTGGTGTCAGTAAACTGTTACTGTAGTTTGATTTATTATTAGATTATCTTTAGGTGTAAATGGCAACTAAAATAATTAAAATTCAATAATTTAACGCTTACCTATTACCAGTAAACATGTGCATTCCTTAAAGTTTTAGTTTGTGACGATATCATAATAAGGGGTCGTCCATAAATTTGTGACGTCCATAAATATCAAAAGAAAAGCAAGAAAAATCAGTTGAGAATGAGCAAGTTATCATTACCAAAACGAACTTAAAAAGTTTGAGTAATTTAAATGTGGAAAAACATGAATGGGTAAATGTATTCGATAGCATGTCTGGATGAGGAATTAGATTTTGTATAAGAATGTCGGAGTGAGATGTTTAAGTGGATGTGTATGAATAAGCACACGTTTGTGAATGTAAAAGATAGTGAAGGTAATAAAGTGGGTGCGTGAGAATAAAGTAAGAAAAAAAATAAAAGCAGAACATTTATCTAGGAATTATATAAATTAAAAAATTCTAGGTTCCGTCAGTTTAAGTAGCGAAACCACATAAAAATACTATTTGAACAAGATATATCTCTTATGTCAAATCATTTGTCCTCTCATAAGGCTCTCATTTGTTGAGTTGATAAATTGTACCTCATTGATTTGCTGATAAATCAGGTAAAGTATCTCAGGCGTCAGAGAATTAAATAACTCTTCTTTGTTTGATAAATATAACCATAGTATCAGAAAGAGAAGTAGGGAAGCTAAGGAGTTTCCTGTGTTCGTGTTATGAGGGCGCTTGCAGCAATTTGGGCCCTTGAAGTTGGCAAAATACATTGAAATAAGTAGTTAGAAAGTTTACAACAGTTATCTTAAAATTTTGTTCTTGTTACTAGGCGTTAATTTCAAAAACAGAGGAAATTTATCAACTATTATTTCTGATTTTTCAGTACAGTATATTAAAAAAAAATGCAGAACAAAATCAATAAAATTGAGATGAATTATTTACCAAATATGCAAACTTGGGACGTTTCCCTAACAGCCGACCTGGCTTCTTTTAATCATTTTAATAAATTATTTAAAATAGCTCTATTATCTCAACAAAATAATAAAGAAGTAAAGAAAAAAATCGAAAATAAAAAATAATAATTTCCATCCAAAAACAAACGGTAAATATAAAAGATTTTTTTTAGAATTACAGCCCTACGAAAACATTGTAACTTAACTTTTTTGTATCAATTTACCTATTAATGTTTACATAGATTGTTACAAAATAGATATTGTATAATTTACATTTTTCGTAAGGGTGTGATTCTCAAAAATTATATTTAGTTTTATTTTATTTTTATTTGTATTTATTTATTTCTTGGTTATTCTTAGATTAATTTGATAATAATAATAATATTAATGTATGTATCATTATAATGAAATCTAGTAGTATAATAGTAAATATTTATGAATTTAAGTAATTTAAATAAATCATAAAGCACTTACAAAGCTTGTCAAAGTTCAGCCGAAGCTCATATTGGATATGTTATAAATAAAAGATAAGACTAAGGAAAATAAAATAAAAGTTTTTTTATATAAAATCTTTAAAACTTATAAAATTTACAGATTTGTTTTATATTTACAGATTTAGCCTGGAATAGGGAAAAAATGTTCAATATTAGTTAATGAAAAAATCAGTTTCTTGATTTCAATACGCCAATTCTTAATCAAAGGTTTACATTCTATATATTGAGGAATGAGAGAGTACAAAATATATACATTGTATATTTTTATTTTTTTGTATATTCTTTTATAGAAACGATATTGTTGTGAGGCTAAGGGAAATTGCTTGTTTTTTTATTTTCGATTTTTTTGTGTTATGGTAATAAAAGTATTTTGCATGATTTATTGAATCCTCAATGTTTTAATGATACTTTATAGTATAATCGTTTTCATTTTGTAATTTTAAATAATTAAATCTAATCATTTAAAAATTTTTTTTTACTTTAAACCCTTTATCAGACAATACTAATTAAGATGACAATTTTTTATTTAGTTTGCTCTTTTTAGCATTATATTAATAAAAACTTGTAATAATAGAATGTCGCAAAATAAAAAGTTAAAAAAATGGATTTTTGAGGAAAACATACAGCGATATTTTAAAATATGATTTAAACACTATTGGGGAATTTTAAACCACTTTATTTTTGTATCTTAAATTAAATTTTACTTACTTTTCAAACCCGCTTATCCGTTAGGGTCGCGGGGGCAGCAGCCCTATGGAGGATCTCCAGCGATCGCGATCTTCCGCCATCAGGCGCATGTCCTCCCTGGTAATATCCAAGCGACTCAAACCCAGATTCTCCATGTAGTCTAGCCACCTGGTTCTAGGCCGACCCCTTGGTCTCTTACCCACCGGCTTGGAAAATAACAACTGCCTAGGAAGACTAGTTTGCGGCATCCGTATCACGTGGCCATACCAGCGCAACTGAGATCTCTCAATGCGGAGAAGTAGCGGCTCAACACCTAAAGATTCCCTTATTGTGCTGCTGTACACTCTATCTAGTAGGGTAACACCTGCCACACCTCTCAGGAATCTCATTTCGGCCGCTTGTACCCGCGATCGCACTCTTTCGGTCATTACCCAAGCCTCATGACCATAGGTGAGAATGGGGACAAAGATAGATTTGAAGACGGAGAGCTTGGCTTTGTTACCCAGCTCTCGTTTCGTTACCACGGATCGCCACAGTTCACGTCTGACACAGCTTGCTGCACCGATCCGAGCATCCAATTCTTTCTCCTGCCGTCCATCACTCGTGAATGCAATCCCGAGATACTTGAACTTCTCCACCTGTCTCAATGAGGCTCCCCTAACATGGAGAGCGCACTGAGCAGGCTGTCTTGAAAGAACCAGAGCTTCGGTTTTAGCCACACTGATCTTCATTCCAGCTTCTTCACATTTGGCTGCAAACCGGTCTAGTGCATGCTGAAGGTTCGTGTGAGAAGACCCAAGCAGGATAAGGTCGTCCGCAAAGAGCAACCTCTCCACCAGGCAGTCGCCCACACAAACACGCTCATCGCCTCGGCTGCCCCTGTCTATCCAGTCCATAAAGATAATGAACAAGATGGGCGACAGTACGCACCCTTGGCGGAGTCCAACACCCACGGTGAACGGTCTTGACTTAATGCCATTTATCCGGACACACATCTCAGAGCTTTCGTACAGAGACATGATAGCAACCAGTAATTGCCCATCCACTCCATACTCTTGCAACACTTGCCAGAGCTTCTCCCGAGGAACCCTGTCATATGCTTTTTCGAGGTCCACAAAGCAAGCGTAGACCTCTTTTGCATACTCCCAGGATTTCTCAAAGATTTGCCTTAGAGCAAAGATGTGATCCGTCGTGCTTCGGCCAGGTCGGAAACCACACTGCTCCCCCGACAGTTTGGAGTCGACTATTTCCCGACTTCTCTTCTCCAGACACTTAGCGTACACTTTCCCAGGAATGCTGAGCAAAGAGATGCCTCGATAGTTGTTGCAATCTCTCTGATCTCCCTTTTTGAAGATAGGGATCACAATTCCTGTCTGCCATTGCTTAGGGGCCTGTCCAGATATCCAAGCAACCTGACACACTCGAGTCAGCCACAGGATACCATCCTGATTTAAGGCCTTTAACATCTCGGACCGGATTTCATCATCACCTGCAGCTTTGCCAGTCTTCAGGGACTTAATTGCCCATCTGACTTCTGTTTCAGTGATACTACCGTGACTATTCTCCGCTCCAAGGTGCACCTCGTATGCCTCAGTTGTTGTTGTCACCGGATTAAGAAGAGATGCAAAGTATTCCTTCCACCTATGCAATACGCTCTCCTCCGTTTTCAGAAGCCTCCCATCTGAACTCTTAATAGTTTGTGATGAAAGAGACTTCTTTCCACGGAGGCGGCGCACGGTCTGCCAGAACACCTTGTTTGCCGAACCATAGTCTGCCTCCAATTTCTCCCCGAACTTCTCCCAGGCCTTGGCTTTAGCTGTTGATACTGTCTTTGCTGCTGCTTTTCGCGCCTCAGTGTACCGCACTCGACTCGAAGTTGACTTATTTGCAAGCCATAGCAAATAAGCTTCCTTCTTTGCCTTGACAGCTTCTTGGACTTCACCGTTCCACCATGCAGTCCTTTTCTCACCGCCCTGCGCCACACTCAGCCGCTTACGACCACAGCACAAAGCAGCCGAAGTAATCACAGCAGTTTTAAACAACTGCCACTCCTCTTCAACAGTACCACGATCACTGGGTAGTTCTTTGAAACTTGAAGATATGCTATCTGCAAAGGTCTTCCTCACAGCTCTATCCTCCAGTGCCTCCCATTTGATGCGCCAAGTTTGTCTGAACCTAGTATTTCGCTTGGTTGGCATGGATTCAGAGAACCGCAAAGTGCAGACAACAAGGTGGTGATCAGTTGATAGTTCTGCCCCTCTTCTCACACGAGTATCCAACACTGATCGGAATAAGTCAGCTGAAACAATTACAAAATCAATCAGTGACTTCTGGTCCATTGCATCCCTGTACCAGGTATACTTATGGACATCCCTGTGCTGGAAGAAGGTGTTTGTGATGGAAAGTCTATTGTTGCAACAGAGATCCAACAAGCACCTCCCATTCGCATTTAAATCGGGGTCACCATTCCTCCCAATCACGCCCCTCCACGTTTGGTCATCAGCCCCTACGTGTGCATTGAAGTCGCCCATCAGGATGACAGAATCTGCACTCCCTCTCCTGCTAAGAGCAGCATCAACTTCATCTAGAAAAAGTGGGTACTCTGTGACTGCATTCGGAGCATATGCAACGAATAGAGAGAGAGACCGTTTCCCTATCTGAAGCCTCAGGAGACACAGTCTTCCACCTAAGGGGGTCCAATCTGCAACATAATCTGCCAGCCGGGGACTTGTGAGTATCCCCACTCCCGCCTGGGCAGTCATGTTAGGGTTGACACCAGAGTAGAAAAGCTTCCACCCTCCTTCTAAGTCCACAGTTCCAGAACCTGGACGTTTCGTAGAGGTAATACCTATGATATCCAGTCGATACCGTTTGGCTTCCTCCACTAACTCTGATTCCTTTCCTGTCATGGAGAATACGTTCCAAGTGCCGATTGACAGCGCCCGATCCCGTTGTCGCTTTACCAGTTTCTCCTCCTGGGTAAAGGCATGCGCTGCCCCCGACCGTTTCCCCAAGCGCATAGCGAGTGCACTGGTGGGGCTTCTCGGAGGCATTGCTCCGAGATAACAGCCAGGAGACTGTCGACTATTTTTCGAACGAGAGCCTCTGCCTAACTCCCGAACGCGGGTGACTTTAACCTGCGCCACACCCGATGCAGTATAAATTCTCTTATTTGTCAACATCATGAGATATGTTTGTTTGGATACTCTTCGTCTCACTTCTCAACCATGACCTTTCTGGTAAGGGTGACCCTAAGGTAGCCGTGCTACAACCAGCATAGCTCACAGAATCCCTGAAGCACCCAAACCCCTGACCCACGGTAAGGGGGCATCCACTCAGGGGTCTTAAATTAAATACTGAGTAAAAATATAATATTAACAAATTCTTATATACGGTGCTAAATTTTAAATTTTATATATTATATTGGATTTTAAAATTTTATATTTTATACTATTTTTTGAATTTTGAATATTGTATTAGACCTGATTCTTTTGTTGAAACTATTAATTTGTATTTATTTTACTTTTATATTTATATTCTGTCCGTTTGGACTTTAATAAATAGAGATTTAAGTGGGATTTAGATTTTAAACCAAAATCTCACGAGCAAAACTGCTCATTCAATTTTGGTAGATTTTATAAATTTTATAAATTATTAATTTTTTATATAAATTTTTTCTCAGACCATTTGCAGTAAGTGCTTCTAGAAAAGCATTTGGGAACGAAGCATTTAACCATCTTGTAATAAAATGAAAACTATATTAATATCGTAATGAGTGAAACGTTTATTATCTACGAGTATATACGTTATACATGACAGAACAGTTCCAGACGTATACGGTAAAAGAATAATGTGGAAAAATAACGGTAAAATCAGCTCTCATGGTGTAACGCGCTATTTTCTCTCTCAGCTAAGGCCCAAATTGAAGGCAGCACTGCTAGTTCATGAAAAATCTGTGGGACAAATGGGCGGAGCTTAAGCTAGTGATGATCAACATAGTTTTTTTTAAATTGCTCCAAAATGAGTCATGATAAAATCGAAATTATTGAAATGAATAAATGCCTGGAATGCCTATTGTTTATGGGAAAAAGTTTTTCTTTCATTTTATTATAAACAAAGTGCTTAATTTGTTTAAATTCACAGATATGTCGAAACTGGAATGGGCAGGAGGTCGGTGAAGCTTCCCTACTTCTCCTTCTAATACTATGGTTTAGGTCAGACAAAACACGGGAAAACCGCCTACTCAGATCGAAAACGCTCTTAAACAAGCTGAAAAATCCGTGTGAAGCTGATTTGCTGTGGATTTGGACTCCTAACTCCCCTGACCTGAATCCGTTGGAAAACTACGTATGGAGCGTTGTGGAGAGAGAGGTCAATGAACACCCCCATAACACCAAAGATGAATTGAAAGCTGCCATTGTTCGAGTAATGATCAGTATAAACCATGACCATTTGATTCGCGCATGTCGACGGTTTCGATCTCGCATTGAAGCAGGTATAGAAGCTGAAGGCGGATTCATTGAATAGCCATATAACAAGAAGTTTTCTTGTGTATGCTCATGATGTGTTTCGATAATAAAGTTATTATCTCGACTTATATCTCTGTTTTTTTTCTTGACGTGAATCTGTCTTCAAATACCTTACGCATCTTGTGTTAAACTGTTATATCATTCAGAAAGTTTACACAATGCATGCATAAAATGTAGAGAAACAGCCACACATCATTACGATGAAGGCAAACAGTGTCTCCTGTGGTTTCTGGATGATAGACAACCGGATACTATCTGATCATTCCAAATGCAGCCTCCATTCTGTAAATATGGGTTGAATAAATAGTATCAATAATAGTGAAAACATATAATAAATCTATTAAAAATCGTTCTTAATAATGTTTCGATTTCATCATTTCCCAGTTTTGAATTATTTATTGCATAATTTTCATATCGAATTTGTGTACTTGGGAAGCATATTTGAGAAAGAGGACGGTCTTGATGGCGAGATTTCTAGAAGAAGAACTGGGTTGCAGGTCATGGGTATCCTGGGAAAGTATGCAAGTAATGAGAACTTAAGGGTCTATGCAAAAAAATGGCTGCGTATGAAAGTGTTGCTATATGTCGTGTCTTGTGGTCTTAGTTTAATGGTTAATTTATTTGAATTTAATTAATTTTATTTATGTTGTGGATTTTAAATTCGTTGTAGATTCCCGTAGTAGACCTTAATTTAAAAATTAGCTCAAGGCACAAAATCTATGAACTTTAAAGAAAAATTAATTTTAACTTAACCCCTATGTATGTTTATGACTGAAGATTGCAAAAGAAATATGTCAAAAAATGTAATTAAATTTATTTACTACAATAAATGAAATAGAATTTGCTTCTAAAGTTACAAAAAATTAATATAATTTCAAAAATCAGTTACTGTGAAACGAAATTGTGTACGTAAATAAAATTGCATTTTGAAACTTTTCTACATATAGTATCAATAATAGTGAAAATATACATTAAATTTATTAAAAATCGTTCTTAATAATGTTTCGATTTCATTATTTCCCCAGGGTTTTGAATTATTTATTGCATATTTTTCTTATCGAATTTGTGTACTTCTGAAGCATATTTGAGAAAGAGAGATTTCTAGAAGAAGAACTGGGTTGGGAATATCATTGAATTGTAAATATAATGCAGAATGTGCCAATCTCTAACTATTTATTATATCTTTAAAAGCTGTTAAATTATTAACTTTTTTCTTAACGCACCAGAAGTTGACAGGCAGCTTCACTAATAATTGACAATATTTTAATTACACATTATTATTATATATTTTTACAAAAAATATTGACAACAACATTGAAAAGTAGCTGATGAAATCAAGCACTTTTAAGAATGTGTAAAATATTTAACATTAACTAAATTTTTGCTTCTTAAAACTTAAGTTGTTCATATAGATCATTTATCTTTTTATCCTTTGAAATAATAAATAAAATCAGTCCACTCCATGTAGAGTACAAAGACCAAGAAAATGAAGATGTTTTCCAGTAGTGCAATATCATCAGATCTTGGCCAACAAATTGTTCGTAGGAAAACTTGATTTTTGACGATTGTCCTCCTACTTGCAAAATTCATCGAATTCACATTATGCTACTTCTTATCACAGTATACAGAATAGTAGTTTTCTTCTAGGATGATAACTTGTCCTGGGCTATCTGTTGATCGTATCTGTTGATCGCCTCTATGACAAGATTCAGGACGTCCAAAAGAATCGGCGAATAGAACCTAGAAGATTTATGTCAAAGTGGATGATCTAGAAATTGACAGTCAAGTTCCTGTAATTGACACAGCTAAGTCACTTACTGGAAATTAAGAAGTTACACTTAAAACCATCATGTTTCCTTTATTATTACCCTACATTGTATATCACATTAGCATATTTGTGTTCGTTTTTTTTTTAAATTATCAATAATTGACAGGTTATGTCAATTACTAGTGACACTACATATCTGGGTTCTAGTAGTTGAGAGTTAATTATAACAGTTCGCACAATGGTCATCAGAAATTCTGTTATTATTAGAAGTATTGTCCACTGATTACACAAAAAGGTTCACGTAAAATTAATAACAAATACTGCATAACATTCATGAAATTAATTCAAGTAATCATTAATAATTCATTAATTACCTTGCGTAATAATTCATTACAACGTTTTTTCGACTCGGTAAGGCATAGAACAATGAACATCTGTTTCCTAATTTATGCTGTTCTGGGCACTGCCTACTTGACACTAACTGTCTGTCCACTGAGACTGTAAACTGTTAGCCAGTAGTATCGTAAATTGTGACATTCCATGTCAGTTTGGCGCATACGGCTCGGCGGAGGACTAAATTTTTTTTTTATTTTATTATTATGTCCAAATATTGCTTTTCAGCATATAGCTAAATTTTTACGGGTTAATTGTGTGTTGGGGAAAATATTTTGAAAATGATGTTAATATTTGTTTTGAAATGGCACTTAGCCTTTTTCGTTGTTCCCATTGTTGTAATTTTTTTTTAAGTAAACGATCGCTGTTGCAAGGAGTTGTTGGTTGCAACAGAGATCGCGTTTGCTGGGGTGACATTGTTTTCTTGATAAGACAGTGTTAACATCCAGTGGGAGCTTTGTTGTAAAAATATGGAACTGGGATTTGGAAGAGTTTTTTTTGTGTGGTTGAGTTGAGTTGTGTGCTTAGAAGTGCAGAATTGGAGCTCTCTTGACCGGTTTTGGTGGCAAGGAGTGACAAAGGGAACTGTTTGGAGTTGTTTGTTTTTTTTGGTTCCTGAGCGTGGGGTCGTCTTGGCGTACGTCGGGCGTGACGTGAGATTCGAACGCTGCCGCGGCTGGGCCGCCGGACTTCTGGATGGACGGTAAAAAGTCAAATTGTTTGAAGACATCGTGTGGTGAGTACTTTTGTCATTTACTTTGACGCGGGTTGAGGAGAATCAACAGTCGACAATTCATGTGCAGTGCGGTGATTTTTGAAACTGAGAACTATTTTCTCACCAGAGCTGGGCCTGTGGAACTGTGTCGCTTTAAGCGCTAGAGAGGGCATCTTTAAGTTGTCATATCTATACTCACTCTTGTTGTAAATGGCTATATCAAGAGAAGAATCAATGTAGTTATCTATTTAGTGTATATTAAGAGTATAATAAGTTTATTTAGGTGTTTCTTATAAAGAAGGTTGTACTTGGTGTCTCGAGTTGCTACAGGTGGGATTGTTAAGGGCCATTTAGCTATATAGACCGTTCCGTGGTGTAGGGTTCCTTGCATTATCGTTGGTGCTCTAAAAGGCTCATGCCGAGGCCAGCGTGCAGGATACCAAGGGAGTGTTAGTGCGAACCGCGGTCAATGTGTGTCACCCCAGAGGGTTACAGTGGTTCCCCCTCATATGAATAAGTGTCTTAAAGGAACCATATAACGTCTTCTTGAACGTTAACTGGCTTCTAGAGGGTGTCACCATTTGTCCAATAAGTTTGCAGCTGTATCCACTAGGTAAAGCAGTCTGCTCAAGCTATCAATAGCCCAGTCTCCTCCTTCTTTATTTGATTATTACTTGGCGGTAATAGCCTAATTAGTTGGTGTCTTATAAGTGTGAATTGAGTTATGTAAATGTATATTAATGGGTATTAATGGATTTTCGAGGAGCTCCTCACTTTGTGTTTGGTCATGTGTAACTTGGGTATTAAAGAGGTTGTTTTTTTTAATTGATTTTGTGCTTATTATTTGCCAACATTGCACCTTTGGACACTCCCGAACCTAGATAAGCCCGCCTCTCACGATTTTGTCTAATTTATGCTGTTCTGGGCACTGCCTACTTGACACTAACTGTCTGTCCACTGAGACTGTAAACTGTTAACCAGTAGTATCGTAAATAATCTTTAGAGGGCGCCAGGTTTTCTCCCTATGCCTGCATAACTGTTTATATTTTATAGTAAACAAGCCGAATTATCCGGCCTTGCTCGGGATATTTTTTAATAAAATTTTGCAATAGCTAAATATCAATATACAGAAAAAATAACACACATGATGCTTGAATTAATATAGTAAAAATTCATATTGAAGAATCGAAGAGAATTCCTTTAAAATGCTCCCAATGGATGGTCTCTCCAACTAACGGTACTTTAGCAGTTCTACTCGGCTTCGCTCGTTTTGGAATGTTGTCTATAACTGATTGAATTTGATGCAGTGCCGGAGAAAAAAGGTGGAGAAAAATGTCCATTTTTTTCTGTATATTCACATTCATAAATTACAA
Source organism: Rhysida immarginata (assembly GCA_023313115.1). Classification (NCBI taxonomy): domain Eukaryota; kingdom Metazoa; phylum Arthropoda; class Chilopoda; order Scolopendromorpha; family Scolopendridae; genus Rhysida; species Rhysida immarginata. The sequence goes on along the minus strand of JAHWFO010012334.1, from coordinate 1,416 downwards.
ACTTTCATCCAAAAAGTGCTCGATCAACACCGGGTATATCAGCTAGTTCATAATAAATCGAAAAATAGTTCTAGATACTTGAAATAAATTTTAAATCAAAGAACAAGATCCATCTTTTATGATCAATGTAAAAACTAAGCTTCCGACGTGCTTTTGTGAAACACCCCCGAAAATCGATTTTTTTTTTCAGTTTTCGCACCCTTAAAATTGGGAAAACTACTTTTTTTGGCACGGTAGCTGCAAAATTTCGAAGATCTCCGTTCATTGGGGGCGGAGGTAGGCGACCGAACGTGCAACTCCTGTCTGCAACCCTGGGAGGGCAGGGAGCACGAATTTCGAAAAACCCCGTCTTAGCACGCCTCTACGCTAACCCTCCTATGACCCCACCGAGTTTCGACTCGGTGGCCCCAGTAGATTTTGCTGTGCGATGATGAGTCAACGAGTCAGTCAGTGAATGTCCTCTTTTATATATACTAGGATCTCCCAATGATCGAAATTCCATCAAATTTCTGAGAAAAAAAATATATGTGTAATTGTTCTAGCCTCAATTTTGCTTATTAATAAACTTTGAAGAATGAAAAATAGATAACACAATAAATATCCAAAATGCTTTGCATGACATTTCTGACACTCCCGATTCATTTCACTGCAATGATAACTTTGAAAATTTCTCGCAATAATATTTAAAACAATCTAAAGCTATCTTTTAATATATCTATCGAATTATTATCTAAATATAATATTTATATTTAAGCTAAATTGTCCCTCCCTATCTCTGCGTCTCTTGCCCCGTCCCACTGTGGAAAATTACGGTCTGTTTCGGACCAAAAATCGATAACTTTTTTGTTAATAAAGAAAGAGTGTTAAAATTTTTAAAAAAATAATAAAAATCAAAAACTTCAAAATTGGTATTTATTTTAATTCTAACTAAAAATATTACTTTCAAAGTGTGTGAAAAAACTTCAAAATAGCTTAGAAAACGACGAAAAATACATAAAATGCTTACCTACTAATTATAGAAATATTTGAATAGTTGGTTAATAAAAATTTTTAAGCAGTTGTTTTAACGTATTATATTATACTTGGGGACCTTCAGGTTCTGAAATCAGTTCGTTGACTTTCAAAAGTTGCAGAGTATTTGTTATACGGTTTTCTAATGCTTTCAAATGAACATCAACAATGATATGAGTTAATTTGATATTTATTATTTTAAAAAAAACAATAAAAAGGCAGTGCTAAATGCGTCGACAAATATGGTGCACAACCTGTTACTTAATGCTACCGTTTTTGAAACGCTTTTTACCTGTGTTAACGTGAACAAATACGCAAACAAAATATATTGTGCACATCTAGAGCACAGTAACTTTCTAACCATATAAGTTTCATGCGTATTCGTCCACGTTAACACAGGTAAAA
>JAHWFO010012303.1:0-10361 GCA_023313115.1 Rhysida immarginata | reverse complement strand
GGCTAGAAATTTATGCGTCGACTACTTAGGTCATTTTGCGCCTTTTTTAAACAAGTTATATCCGTACGCAGCCCGGGACAAACACCATTTCAGGACGAACCTCACCATTTCAGGACGGCGTTATAGGGGCCGCAAATTTTGCCTCGCAAGGATTCTTTAATTTGCAGCCGGCAAACGACTACACGGGACCAACGGCTTTACTTCTCTTCCGAAGGAAGTGCGTGATCTCAGGATTTTCTCCCTGAAAATCAACCACAGATGACAGAATGTGCAAATGGCAAAGAACCAGTCCTTGTCTGTGAGACAAAATGCTTGTTTCTGACTAAAAACATTAAAGGACACATTTCACAGGCGTTTGCAAAAATAAATCCACATCTTGTTTAAACATCCCATGCCCACGGCGAGATTCAAACCCACGGCCAGGCGGACTCGAGAACTAGAAAGCCCTCGCCATAGCCCTCTCGGCCACCTGACCGGCGCAAGAGTATGGAGTGGATAGGCAGTTACTGGTTGCTATCATGTCTCTGTACGAAAGCTCTGAGATGTGTGTCCGGATATATGGCATTAAGTCAAGACCGTTCACCGTGGGTGTTGGACTCCGCCAAGGGTGCGTACTGTCGCCTCTCTTTTTCATTATCTTTATGGACTGGACAGACAGCCGAGGCGATGAGCGTGTTTGTGTGGGCGACTGCCTGGTGGAGAGGTTGCTCTTTGCTGACGACCTTGTCCTCATTGGGTCTTCTCGCACGATCCTTCAGCATGCACTAGACCAGTTTGCAGCCAAATGTGAAGAAGCTGGGATAAAGATCAGTGTGGCTAAAACTGAGGTTCTGGTCCTTTCAAGACAGCCTGCTCAGTGCGCTCTCCATGTTAGGGGAGCCTCATTGAGACAGGTGGAGAAATTCAGGTATCTCGGGATTGCATTCACGAGTGATGGACGGCAGGAGAAAGAATTGGATGCTCGGATCGGTGCTGCAAGCTGTGTCAGACGTGAACTGTGGCGATCCGTGGTAACGAAACGCGAGCTGGGTAACAAAGCCAAGCTCTCCGTCTTTAAATCTATCTTTGTCCCCATTCTCACCTATGGCCATGAGGCTTGGGTAATGACCGAAAGTGTGCGATCGCGTGTACAAGCGGCCGAAATGAGATTTCTGAGAGGTGTGGCAGGTGTTACCCTACTAGATAGAGTGCACAGCAGCACAATAAGGGAGTCTTTAGGTGTTGAGCCGCTACTTCTCCGCATTGAGAGATTTCAGTTGCGCTGGTATGGCCACGTGATACGGATGCCGTAAACTGGTCTTCCTAGGCAGTTGTTATTTTCCAAGCCGGTGGGTAAGAGACCAAGGGGTCGGCCTAGAACCAGTTGGCTAGACTACATGAAGAATCTGGGTTCGAGTCACTTGGGTATTCCAGGAAGGACTTACCTGGAAGGGTATTCCTTATGGCAGAAGATCGCGATCTCTGGAGATCCTCCATAGGGCTGCTGCCCCCGCGACCCTAACTAATAAGCAGGTTTGAAAAGTAAGTAAGTAAGTAAGTAAGAAATTTTGGCGTTGACTACTAAAATTATTTTGCGCCTAATACACAAGTTTTATGTGTACGCAGCCCGGGATAAACACAACCATCCATGCCCACGACGGGATTCTAAACCACGACCAGATGGTCTAGAGAACTAGAAAGTCTACGCCCTAGCCCTCTCGGTCGCCTGGCCGGCCAAAAAAATTGATGAACTCTGGGCTTCCGCTACTTTCCTATACCTTACTCGAGAGGCTTAATTTCTTGTTATATTAGCATTCGTTTGTTTCTCATGCACTGTTAAAATCGCCAGTAATGGACTGTAAAACCAGGTATTATTGAAGAACTTTAATGTTGCTATATACAGGGTGTCCAAAAAGCGTGGTTACACGGCAGATATCTCAAATCTGCCAAGCAGGAAAGATCTGATGTGTGTGGTTTATAGGTAATAGAGGGGGGGGGGATTCATTGCCACACCCAAATTTGACTTTGACCCCGAAATTTAAGATCATCTATTTGCTAACTCGAAAACTATTAAAGATAGAGAAAAATTTCCGAATGCTACCCTGCAGAGCAACACCACATTATTCTAAAAACAATTTTTAATCATACCCTTCCCCTTGAAAGAGTTTGAGAAAGAGTCACTCAAGCTCAGGTTGGGCTGTCCAGGTTGGCTGAGGTTTCTAACATTTGAATTGCAGTGAAGCACACCGTTGGGAAGGGTCATTAAGCAACCTGACCTTTAGTGACTCTTCTCGCCCATTTTCTCAAAATCTTTCAGAGGGAAGGGTGTGACTTAAAATTATTTTTAGACTAATATACTGTTGCTCTACAGGGTAGCAATCGGAAAATTTTCAGCATATTCAATAGTTTTCGAGTTAGCAAATGGATGACCTTAAATTTGGGGGTCAAAGTCAAATTTGAGTGCGGCAATGAATTGTCCACCCCCATTATTACCTATAAACCACACTCATCAGATCTCGCCTACCTGGCAGCTTTGAGATATCTACCATGTTACCAAACTTTTTGGATACCCTGTATATTAGAGGTAAAGAGTTTAAACTAATTCTAAGTAATAGGATAGCGCTGATTCTTAAGGTATTCATAGTGATAATGTTTATGCTCTGCTAGAAGCGGTATATAAACAGGCCCTCGAAACCTTGTAGCTCCCCAGAATTAGTAAGCAAGTGCCGTGAAAACTGCCTTATTGAAGTACTCTATAAGAAGGTGGTAAGGAAACACGGTTGCAGGTAAAAAATAGTGTTTTTTTATATTTGCTTAAGTTTATTTTTAAATTCATATTCATGCATGCATGTTAACAATAAGTTCGGTAGCCGTAATATGTTCCTCAATTGCGTAATACAAAAACCGTAAGGAATTTTATTGTCAAGTTACGCTATTTGTATCATTTTCAAGCAATGCGGTGTTTCTATAAAAGACTAGCAGCCCGGTACGTGCTTCGCTATGTATAAAGTGAAATAATAAAAAAAATTAATTGGAACATCAAATTCATTTATTCAAACAAAAAAATATTTTATTAATTGCTAGCTATTTTAAAACTTAATCCAAAACATTTGGATAAACAATATTTTTTGTTTTTCCATTTTGAGCATGAATAAACAAACGGCTGGGGGTACCGACTCTGGAACAGGCAACATAAAGTTGGCCATGTGAAAAACATGATTCCTCCAAATTCACACCACAAACGTGAAGTGTTTGCCCTTGGGCCTTGTTAATGGACATCGCAAATGATAAAGGCACAGGATATTGTAATCGTTTGAACTCAAATGGCATATCAGTTGGAATCATAGGGATACGCGGTATCAAACAAACTTCTCCTTTTGATTTACCAGTTAAGACCGTAGCTTCAATCAAATTTGGCAATAACTTTTTCACTGCCAATCTGGTGCCATTACACAGTTTTGGTGGATTAATATTTCGCAATAATATAATCAAAGAACCAACTTTCAGATTCAAGCAATGCGGTGGCATACCAGCCGGTTCCAATGAATTTAAAAATTCAATTGGATAATTCATTGCCTCATCTTGATTCATAACAGTGTCAATTGATTTATATGTCGTGACTGCACCTGGCAGTTTCGCTTGAATTTGGGAATTAATGGCATTGATATGAATGTTCTTCGGTGCTAAAATGGCGCGTTCTCTCAACCAATCATGATTTCTGTAATTCTGAAGAATATTCGGAAAAACACATTCAATAAATTCATCTATCGATTGCGCAATTGTACAAAAATTGTTCGGTACAGCGATCAATCCGTTGGTACTGTCGATTTGTATTTTGCCATCACCAATTTCTAACAATTGTTTTGAAAACTCATGGGCAGCTGGATCATTTTGTAGGTGAATACGCATATTAATGTTCAGTGTCAATTTTTGTACATATCTCCAAAGAACTGATGACTTCAAACAGGCATTTATTTCATCAGCAGGAGTTGATCGAGGAATGACAGGCAATGTTTGACGAAAATCCCCTGACAGTAATATCAGAGCACCACCAAAAAGCTGTTGATTGCCACGTAAATCTTGCATTGTTCGATTAAATGCTTCTAGTGATTTTTTATTCGCCATTGTACACTCATCTCATAAAATAATTGACGTTAATCGCAGAACTTTTGCCATAGCAGAATTTCTCGAAATATTGCAAGTGGGAGTTTCAATCACCTGTACATTCAATGGCAATTTTAATGCAGAGTGTGCGGTGACCACCTTCTAATAATGTAGGAGCAATTCCCGAAGATGCAAGTGCCAATGCAATTTTCTGTTCCGATCGAATTGTCGCTAAAATCAATGATATTGTGACGTTCCAGTTTAGTAGTCACGTGTAGTAGTTATAATGAGAGTGTGTTCGTTGTATGTGTGTGTTGCGTGTAGTGTATAGTAAAATATAAGTGCGCGTTGTTTGTTTTGTTGTATGAATGAGTAGTAAAAATTCCTCCGTGGGCGATCGTAAATGGTCCTTTGTTGGAGCAGCTATTGTTAGGATGTTTTCCGCGAAGATTGCTCAGCTTCCAACGAGGGATTGTTACGATCGTTTTCGGAGAAAGAGATGAGCGTGTTATCGTGTTTGTTAAAAAATTTTTATTATTTTGTTTTTGTATTCCTTTTTTGGCTTTTGCGATGAGTGTTTATCATAATTTTGGCCGAGTTAAGTTTTGGAACATAATGATGGTCGATGTTATACAGTCTCTTGATATATATAGAAGAATTCTAACAGGTGGAAAGAACATTGATCTATCTCAGAATAACGTACATTGGCTTGGAGATAGGAGCCAGCGTTTGGGATCTGGATTTTGGCTAATTAAGCGTCACGTAAATATGTTTTAAAGTAAAACAAAACTATTCTCGTCATAGTTATTTATTCCATAATTTTGCTTGTCGTTTTACATTTCTTTGCACTAATGTATGGCTGCTACCGAGCGTAAGGAGCAAGGAAACGAACGAGAGGAATGAAATACCCAGTGCCTATGCTTCGCTAAATGGATGTCAGATGGTTGCCCCGCAACGTCGCTTGGTCCACAAAACAGGATTACGTTAGAGGGAAACGAACGGCGTTGGAAGAATCTTGGTGAGTTCGCTCCATTTTGGCCTCGAGCGCAACGGACATTTGACACAAGTCTTGTGTTGCGATGATAAAAATTGCTGGAACCTTATCTGTGACGCAGCGAATGTTTTCAGTGCTTGATTCCAGACTATGTGCGTTAAAGTCGCCACTTACCGTCTAAGTGAAACAATAGCTAAATGTTATTATTGTGTGGTTTAATTTTACTTACTAAGCACCTTGCCGTGCATTTTGGCGACACTGTAAATCTAGTAGTGAGGTTATTCAGTAATTTTAACCACAGTTCATTTAGCAAAGATGGCATGCACCCATAGAGTGTACCAATGCGCACACCGTGGTTGATGCTGCCAGAGGATAGCTCGCTGATGTTCACGTCGCCAAGAGGGGTCACTGTTCCTCCCCCCTTATCTCGCCATAATAAAGGAGGGACTTTGCGCTCTCGTTAGCGTATAGTCTGGAGTATTTGATTCGGGACGTAGACATTCAGCACTATTCATAGCTTGCTGTATGAAAACGGTTATGACCTCACTTTAAGAGAGATTACAGCGGAATTAAGCTATGCAAGGCAAGAGTGCCGGTAGGCTAGTTTAACGACCTGGGGAATTGCGTTAACGCCTTAATTAATGTGCATGTTAATGAGATGGGCCCTTAGACATAAGGTAATGAATAATATGTATGCCTTCTAGTAGATGAAAGGAATAAAGCGTGTATATCTCAAATTACGGTGTTATCAGTCGTTTTTCTAGTATCAGTCTCGAACTTCTGCTCTCACTTACCCCAAGTGCTGTTCCTTGGCTTACGCAATATGCTAATGGGGTTAGGGAGGCTACAATATAACGAACGTTTTGCCTGTACCACCAGGTGCATCCAAGAAGGCATTATTGGAAAACGGAAAGAATCCACCTGCATTATTGGAAACGGCTAGCATGATTGTGTCATATACATGTTTTTGCTGAATATTCAATTTGGTTATATTCGATTGTACAAATAAACGCAAATCATTAGAATTGAATTCCTGCTCACGTTGCAATTCACGATCAAACAAATCATGCATCTCACGATTTGGTGCGGTCATACGCAATTGTAGTAATACTTTATTTGCAATCGCTAGACACATATCTTCGATTATTATCAAAGCTTCGTTGTACATTTCCAAAGTAATCAACAAATCAGGATTTCTTGCATGATGACGCATACGAATTAAAATATCTTCTGCCATATAATGTTTATATTTGTTCCATAATTCAAGTGGATTTAGTGGCATACATGTTGATAATATAATGGCAAATAGCATTCGTATTTGTTGTGGATGAGCTGAAGTAGATGCATCATGAAGTGTTGAATTCCAATGTGCATCATCCTCCAACAAATGCAAGAGTTGGCATGCTTCACGATATGTTTGACACAAATGACCGTTGACTGTTTTCAATTCTTGAAATGATTTTGGGCCATTGACGTTAACTAATAACAATCGCAAATAAAAACACTCAGCATTGTTTAGATGTACTGTATATATTCTCCCAATTGCATCTGTTTGGAAAATGCCTGGATGCCCAACGACTGCTGTTCCTTGTTTACGTCTTTGAAATTTTTTCGAAGACACATTTCATGTGTAATACTGAGGCACTTCAGAATATAACAAATTTATCGCAAATGTATCAATTTCGCAGAATTTGAAAAAAGCGGTCAACGTAGTCGCTGGTGGTTGTGCTGCTCTTTCCAATACATTTGCTTCATTAAAATAAACACGTTGGCCATTCTCAAGATGCACAGCCAAGTGAACAACCACAGGATGTCTTTCGTGCATTGGAAACGACATAATCCTCCAGACAGCTTCATTACTACTAATATAGCGCCCCATTTGATACTGAGTAATTTCATCATTTCTATTATCACCAGCAACACCGAAAACAGCCATATCGCTCCCTTTATTTACATACTTGCAAATATATTTAATGGATTTGACTGAATTACAATACTCCACATTTATATGAGCATTGAATATTTTCGATAATAATGGACAATACGGAACCACCCAACGATTATCAACTTCAACGTCCTGGTTACGCATTCTAATGGTTGCTGTTTTGCCATTATCATTAGGTGATCTATGTCGATACAACGGATATCCGTCATTGCCCGTTATTGTGACTGAAGTCAATTGCCTTGGGTATCGTTTCGAACACTTTCCATCAATCATACATGGCGAATTCATATTTAGTTCACCGCACGGACCATGTATCATGTTTTTAACGACAACGTGAAATAACTCAGGATCAACAGTTTGATCAGGAATTTCAGCTAATATAACGTTATCGATTTGATCCGGAGTTATTTTATGTACCAGCCAAATTAATATATGTGCGTGCGGCAATCCCCTTTTTTGCCATTCGATGGAGTACATATGGCAACGCACCTCTCCAAATACACACAATTTCACAATTAAATCCATAAGTGCTTTCAATTTTTGCCGAAAAACACGTGCTGTAATGTCATGACGATCAGTTGTCGACTCTCCTTCAAATAAATTGTTTTTGATGTCATCCCACTGCGGATTACATGTAAATGTAATGAACAGATCCGGCCGACCGTATTTTCGTACATAAGACCGTATTTTCGATTGCGTCTTGTGCATATTCGTTCATATGCCGTGGGCTACCAATATACGAAGATGGCAATATAGTCAAACGTCCGATGTCATTAACATTAGCATCATTCACTATCGCATCTTGCAAATGAATATATTCTTCGGATCTTAATTTTGCTTGGTTGAAACGAATAAAATTAAGACGTTCAGTTTCTATTTTGGCATACATATCAACGATGTACTGATGATATAGTTTACCACATCTCAAGATATAATTTTGTTCTTGTGGACGAACCATCAATCGATACGAATAAAAATTCATGGCACTAACTTTTTTCTGTACATGTAGACCTGAAAATAAGTGCAAAATGTGACTTTAGAAAATTATACAAATGAAATGTCAACACACTGAAAATAGGTCAATTATTTACCTGTTCGTGGATCAATCATTGGTATATTGATATGGTAGCCATCGTCACCTTTCCAATGCAATATTGGGTATTGTAATGCATCGTAACTACGATGAAGTTCCGAAACACGTTGCAATTGCTCATTTCTGCGATGAATTACAATATCACGGGATTGAAACTGATCACCAAGAATTACAATTGCAACCTCATCAATTGTCGGTGCATTGAATCGCCTTGCATGCTTACCAAAAGGTGTTCTATCAGCCCTTATTACGATTTTGTGGTTATCAGATGGCATACGATCGAGAGCAATTTTGAACAATTGAACTAATGCGTTATGCTGATGGAAAAACCTTTGTAGCTCACGAATAATTTCTCGTCTTGTATTCGAAACAAATTGCACAACATCGATCCAATTCAAGATTTTCATCACCAATAAAATAAATTTGCAAAAATTGATGATCAGCGTCGGGGTATGGCAATAACGAACCAGCTTGATGATAAATCTGGCCCTGAATCTGTAACATGTATGCAATTTTAGGTAGATGTTGGATCAGAATTTTTAAAACTATCGAATACTTTATGTTGGCATTTTAAAAGTAAAATATTTACCTTAAACACCTGTAATAATTTTAGTGGCACCAAAAGAAGTCATTTGAAATGCCGAATTGTATTGTTGAATATGACTCAAAAAGTGCTTCGACGTTTGAGATGTCCCAAAAATAAATGAATGCAATAATTCGGGGGGAGTTTCTAATGCTGGCAATCTCACTTTGCCATTAGCACAACACATGCCGGGCGTTTCACCTGGAAAGTTAGCCGCATCACAATGTGGACATATTGTGTCCATCATTCCAATGTATCCGTACATACTATAATTATAATTATAATCAATCTGACTGTTGTAATTAAAAGCAGCACGCATCATTTCAGCCAAAACAGCACGACGTATTCGTGATCGCCGTGCAAGATTCAGTACAGGTACAGGATCAACAGATCTATTCCGTGCATTACGTTCACGCTGCGACGCATTAGCTTGTGCGCGTTCATCTGCAGTCTGTGATCGTCTTAGTAATGCCACATCATTTGCATTACGCGTTCGCCGACCTATATTTGCTCGTCTGGCTCGTGGCATTTTTCCTTCATATAAAAAAGAATAAATCAAATTAAAAACAAATTGCTACATTAATAGTGGTGTATCAGTATTTATACATGTGCGTATGGAAATATATACGTCAATGTATATAAAAATGTCATTAAATAATTCACTTTTAAATCGACGTGCTTGCATCTGTTACAAAAGAATAAAACACCCGTATGCACACAATATGTTTACATACATGTAATTCAATTCAACAGTTCAAAACTTACCGTTTGTGTACATAGTACATTTGAACAATACAAGACTCACCGTTTGCATGAATGCACTCAACAATATGTTTAAAAATATAAACACAAAGCACTAATTATCGCTGACAGTTTCCTTTAATCGAAGCACGTCCAAAATGAAATGACCGCATGAATGACATAACAACATGCTTGCCTGTCAACACTGAAAAAAGTTTCAATTTGACAGCGCAATCCCCATTAACAAAATGATCCGCCAATTTTCTATAACTCACACCTACTATCAGTTGCAACCACATTTAAATATTTAGGAATACATTTAACACATGATCTTTCTTGGAACTTGCATATCAATACTTTACTAACAAAACTTAACAAAAGACAGGGAATGATTTCTCATCTGCGCTTTCTCCCCTCTCATATACTGATCCTCCTATATAACTCACTAATACATTCAGCCCTCTGCTATGGTATACAATTTTGGGGTTCCACTACAAATTCTAATCTTCTACGCCTTTACCGCCTACAAAAATGGTTCTTAAGAACCCTACTCAACATTAAAATACCCAACTCTATTTCCCATCAGTTTGAGCTATTAGGCATTCTAACCATCTACCAGATTTACATTATTCAACTCTGTACTTTTGTCTACAAAATTCTGAATAATCAACTAATTCTCTCAACACCTTTTGAAATATCTTACCAGCACTCTCTACACTCATATTCCACCCGATCATCAAACCTAATAAGTCTTCCCCTTACCAAAAATAATTATCAACGCCACTGCATCTCTTATATAGGAATTAAATGGTGGGGCACTTTACCTGAGCAAATTCGCACAGCCCCTACGAGCTCAACATTTAAAAAACTATTAAAATTCTTACTTCTAACTAACAAATTACCTACTAACATCTTTTAAACC
>JAHWFO010012273.1:0-12489 GCA_023313115.1 Rhysida immarginata | reverse complement strand
TCTTCCCGTAAAAGGTCATTTGCTAGACAGTGATCTTGGAATCTGACAAGGATCGTTCTCTCCAACACCTTGGACATCGAGGGTAGCAAGCTAATAGGTCGGTAGCTCGCGGGAATTGCAGGATTTTGTCCCTGCTTTGGGATACTCAACACAATAGATTTCTTCCAAGCCACAGGGAAGTAAGAAAATTTCCAGCAGTCGCTAATGATATTGGTGAGAAATTCAATAAAGTTCTTTGGGAAATTCATAAGGGCGTTATTACTCACCTTGTCTTTTCCTGGAGCCTTCTTCTTTTTCAGTTTATTTATGATGTTGGCGATCTCACCAGCCTCGATGTTGTACTTCGTAAAATGCTTCGGGACTTCATCAAAGTTGTAAATACCTTCTTCCACATGCCGAGACATGATTTGGCTCTCGGGCTTATCGTTGGTAGGAGTAACAAACTGCAGTTCCAGTGAATCTGCTATGACTTGGGCTTTGTCCTGATCAGTTTGCACATAGTTACCTTGTGGTGTACGGAGTGGAGGAAGCATAACATTCTTCTTCTTCTGTAAAGCTCTAACCATACTCCAAATGGAATTGTCGCGAGCCGACAAGCTTTTGAGTTTTTCATTCCATCTAGCGTCGCGAAGCTCTTTTATCTCCTCTTGAACTCTTCGCACTAACCTGTTGTACTTGGTTTTGAGCCAAGGTTCACGATAGCGTTGCCAAAGTCTACGGGTCCTGTTTCTTTCAGCAATTAGGCGTTGGATTCCAGGAGAGAGTTGGATTCGATGAGAAGGTTTTTTCTCTGATGGATACTTACTGACTTCTATGGCACTGTTAATACATCTGGTGATGTCATCAACAAGTTGATCGATGTCCTCTGTACAGTAAGCAACGTCGGGATGGTAGCCGTAGTCCTTAAGAATATCTTTGTAGAGCCTCCAGTCTTGATGATGTACGAGTTTCTCTCGGAAATTTATGTCAACATTGTCAAAGTACAACGCCACAGGCTTGTGGTCAGAAGAAAGGTCATCAATCGTGAAGATATTGTACGGTTTGAAGAAACCCTTCAAGAGCGAGATGTCCAAAACGTCACTACTAGGGGAGTGGTCGCAGTAGTAGGTGTCCTCCACAGGTCCAGCAGCGATGATATCATCTCTACCTTGTATGTACCTATAGAGAATCATGCCGTTGTAATTCTGCGTTCTGGAGTTCCAGCTTGGATGCTTGGCATTTAGGTCACCAGCCAGGACGACTGGAGTGTCACCACTGAAGAGTTCATCAAGCTCGCAAATGTCAAGATAATGTTTAGGTGAATTGTAGAGCGCTACGAACTTCACTTCACCACATATACAGCAAGAGGCATGCAAGCCTTTATATACAGAACAGTGGTACAAATTATGCATATACATGAACCAATAGGATACAAAAGAATTAAAGAGGAAATAATGGCCAACAGGATAAATAGAAAAAGCACAGATTTTTGAAATATAATGGCCAATAGAAAAAAAAAGGGTGTAAACGCTAATTTTTTTTTAAATTATACAAAAAGAAAATATACAAAGGGATGTCTTATCCGGACCGAAAAGAGAACTTATCCGGTTGTCTGAAGACAAGAGGATTTACAGAAAAATAAACAGGCAAGAAATAACAAAATGCAAAGGAAAACAAAAACCATAATAAAGAAACCGAGAAAAAAGGGATCATAAGAGATCGGATAAGGAGTTAAGTATTGCATATACATTAAAGTCTGTTTGATAATTGAGAAGCAGGTGGGGGGAGGACTTCTTGGCCTTGAATATTCCGATCGCTTCGAGGGTAGCAGTTTTTTCTGGCCTATTACAGATATGTAGGACAGACATAATATTATCTTGCGTCTTTAAAGCTGTCCGGAATCTTCGAGGTGGTTTGCGTAGTGGGAAATACGATCTCGTTTTCTATACGACTCAATGTGTTCTTTGAATCGTACTGCAAAATTGCGGGTCGATAATCCTACATAAAATCTGTCGCAAAACGCACAATTCAGGCGGTAAACTCCGGATTGGGAATATTTGTCGGTGGTGACGGCGGCGGGTGGGTTCAGGATGCGGGCTGATGGTGTAGGAGTACGAAAAGATATTCGAAGGCCAAGGGACGACAGGAAGTTAGAGAGCTGGGAGAAACTAGGGCCCAGATATAATAAGGACGTCCATTTCTTGGGAAGGGGCGAAACAAGAGGGGAGGGGGAGAAGAGGGCCCGTCTGCGGCGGTGAAGAATACGGGAGAACATGGAGGTCGAATATCCATTGGCATGGGCGAGGTTCCGGATTATGCGGAGTTCGGATGATCTGGATAGGGGGCTGAGGGGGAGCTTCAGGGTACGGTCAATTAGGAATCTTAATGAGGCTTGTTTGTGGGTGGGGGGATGTGAGGAGGAATGGTGTATTAAGTTGGAGTATGTGGTCGGGTTACGGAAGACGGAAAAGGAGAGGCGGTTAGGGTGGGGGTTGTTGGTAATGAGGATATCAAGGAAAGGGATGGATCGGTTAGTTTCTAGTTCAAAAGTAAATTGGATATGTGGGGAAAAGGAGTTAAAAATGTTAACAATATTAGTGGGGGTAGTGGATCGGGATGAGGATGTCATCGACATATCGGAAATACGCGATGACAGAGGGATTATTAAGGAGGGGGGTAACATATGTTAATTCCAGGTGCTGTAGGAATACCTCAGACAGAAAACTGCTGAGTGGGAATCCCATTCCTAGCCCTGTGGGTTGGAATAGTAGGAGTTGTTAAAGGAGAAGTAGTTCTGCGAAGAAATTACAGAGAGGATAGCTAGTAGGTCAATAGTATCGGGTTAAGGGAAAGACGCAGCAAGTAACAGACGCTGTAGTATAGAAATGGTGGGGGTGACAGGGATGTTAGTGTATAAGTTGGTGATGTTAAGGGACATAAGGGAGAGGTGCTCATCAGTGCGGATGGAAGAAAGGGACTCAGTGAGGGTTAGGGAATTGCGTACATTGTAAGTATTAGGGAGGATTTTCAGGTTAAAGAGGAACGTAGAAAGGGATTTGGCAACGAGGTGGGCAGGAGCTGGGGAATAGTTAACAACAGGGCGTATGGGCATGTTAGGTTTATGGATCTTGACTAGGGATTCTATCTTTTAAAATTTCCCTTGCCCTGGACGTATAAGCTCTTATACCCTCCTGCTCTGTGTTCAGATGTTTCCAATGCCCGGATAGTTTTTTATCTTTCTGTTGCAAATTTCACTGATCAATACTCGTTCTTTCTCTTTTTTTGTCAAACACACAAATTTTCGCCAGTCGTCTGGACGTTTTTAGGGAGCTCAAGGGAGATCCGTGTGATTCCTTAACCTCCTTGATAAACATTACCTTATCTATGTCCTTCATTGCATAATCATATTTATGCTCGTTGTTAATAATTCGTTACCCCCCTCTCTAAAAGAGGTTAATATGGTTAATTATGTAGTGCCACACCAGTTAATGTGTTAAGTATACAGTGCAACACCAGTTAAAGTGTTAAACTTTCAACCCCCCTTAGGGATTGAATTTCGAAAAATCCCTTCTGTGTGCTCACTTACAATATGTAAAGAACCTCTGTACAAAATTTCAAGTTTCTAGGCCTTATGGTTTGGGCTGTGCGTTGATCACTCAGTCAGTATCTTCTTTTATATATATAGACTAGCTGATATACCCGGCGTTGCTCGGGCACTTTAGAATGTGTTGCAGCGCGATCTAGTCGGGAGTTAAAATGGATAGTGTAAAAACCTTCTCCAATGTTGCAAAGGGGCTGTGCAGCTAGATTTAAATTCAATGTCAGCCTGAGAGCCGAATGCGCCGTGCGTCCTCCATCGAGTAGGGTTGCTGCAATCCCCGATGATGCCAAAGCCAGAGCAATCTCGTGTTTCATTCGAATTTCTGCGAGTATCAAATTCAGTAGAAATGTTTTTCCCGGTGCCTCCTTGTGCATCAGGAAAAAGAAGTCCACCATTTCCGGCCCGTATATGCTCCATAACTGAGACGTACGCGAGTCGTTGTTCGGTTGTTAGGAGCCTTTTCTGAGCCTCAATATAAATTTGTAGCGCATCGACGTCGTATTGTTTTTCTCGCAACACGTCTATATCGACAACATCCGTTTCTGTTACGTTCCGGTGATAAAAGTACCAGCTGATGGAGGGTTTTTTGGTAAATCGACAAACACATATCTTCAAGTGATATAAGTTCTTCATTAAAAATGTCTTCAGAATACTATAAATCCAGGCTAGGGTTGTCTGCGTGCTCTAAAAAGTATGTCTTCGCTCATACTGTGTTTGTGCTTTTCCCATAGAAGTGGCAGATCAAAAGGCGCACAGGTTGTCAAAATTATGGCGAACAGAGTTCGTATTTGGTGAGCATGACGTGTTTCAGATGCTTTAGCCCATGCGTTGTCCCAATGTTTATCATTTTCAAGCAAACCAAGTTTAAAACATGCTTCTCTGTATGTCCGACATTCTTGACCATCGATGGTTTTGATAGCTTGAAACGATGTTGGTCCTTTGATCACGTGAAGCAGCATTCGTAAATAGTAGCATTCAGCATTGTTAGGATGAACAGTATATACTCGTCCCAATGTGGCATTAGAAAATATTCCAGCTATCAAAGAATGTCGAGCGCCTCGTTTTCTTCTACAAAATTTCTTCGTTGATTGATTCCAATTGTAATATTGCGGGACTTCTTGATATAGCCATGTTTTTGCGAATTCTTCAGTTGAGCACAATTGGGAAAACGCAGTCAACGTTGTGTTTGGTGGATCTGCAGCTCTCTGGAGTGCGTCCTGTTCCGCGAAGTAGACTCGTTGGCCGTTTTCCAAGTGAACAGTTAGACGCATAACAGCAGGAAAGCGTTCATGGATGTCGAAACTGAAAATTCGCCTTACAGTTTCATTAATGCTAATATAACGTCCCATTTGAAATTGGTCTACTTCATTAACGGGTTCATTGGGATTCGCAAGTCCGAAAACTGCCATATCACCGCCTTTATGTATGTATTGTAACGTGCTAGTAAACAGGGTCGCGTTTACCGTCACGTTGAGCTCCAGTGGGAATAAGAGAAAAACCCGACTTCCTCTTAAGAAGACACAAAAGGTTCAATAATTAGCAAAACCCAGAATGATAGTAAAAATTAACTAAAACCAACCCGTCCAGAAAATAAGGATTAAAAGGAAAGTTAATAACGTTGAAATAGCGTTAATCCCCAGATCACGAAAGTTAATAAAATGATATCCCCAAACAACGTTTCAGGAAAGAAAAACAAGAGAAATCCATATAAATATTTCCTTTATTGCTGACAGAAAATGATTAGATGAAGCAGACAGCAGATAACAACCCAAGATCGGAAACCGTCTAACGGAAAAACTGGAATAGTCTCAGAAGTTGAAAGTACATCTAGTCCATATCGGGAATAGTCCAAATTCCGAAAATGCAGAAGAAGTAACTAGAAGATACCGTGGAAACCGAAAAGCAATTCACGGAAAGGGTTGAGGGTCATACAAATAGAAGGTTGAGGTGTTATGCTTGTACTGCAAAAATAAAAAGAGAAACTGACAGCAAAAAGTAAGCAAATATTGGAAATAAAAAAAAAATAAGCTTTCATAAATTCTTAAGAGATACTAGAAAACAAATAAACAATATATGATGGTCTTAATACACAACTCTACAAAAGAGGAAGGTAGAGCTTAAAATTATAATTAACAAACCATTAGACCTCTTCCACAAGGACTCCGAAGGACGGGTAACAAAATAAAGCTAGAGTAATTACAACGGAATAACACAAAAAGGAATAAATACGGGAAAGGGAAGACAGACCAAAGGGTAGACACACGACATGAGAGGTGACGATCGGGCAAGACGGGAACAACATGGTCGAGGTCCTGAAAAACAAAAACAAAATTAACAATATATCATCAAGAAAATAAAAAAAAATTAAAATATTCTCAATTAAACGGATTTAAAAAAATCATGAAGAAAGTAAATTAATAAAAATTAATAATCAAAAGAAGTTCAAAAAGAACGAGTCGATTTTCTAAAACATCACCGAAATCTGAACACAAATGTCAAAAAAAAAAATCATCTGAATGGATTAGTTGCCTGTTGTGCTTCAGCACGTTGCATTGTGAAGATTCTAGTTCAACTCCAAGTCGATCGACGAACTAAGACATCACTCCTATATCATCAGTAAGACGGAGACAGCCAAGGGACGATGGGGTCCACATCAAATCTTCGACGAGAATAAACATTATTATATTCAAACAAACTAAAGAAGCAAGGCGAATTGAAGAACGCCTGTTGATTAGCCGAACGCTACATCGGCAAAAGAAAACAAAGTTCCAAAACCGAGACGGTCGTCTTCATGCCGGATAACCGCACATAATCAAAAAAAGAAAAGGCTTGTAGTCTTCGCAGATGTGGTATAGTGAAATCTTAACCCAAGATTGCACATTAAAAGTTACTAACATCAAATGACTGTAAAACCATCTCAATATCCCAGAGATGGGAAAGGAGCTGATGTAGTCGATTCCGAGACCGAGCTGATACTGCCTGAACTTAACATTTTTAGTTAACAGCAAACCTACTAGAATAAACAAAAATATTTAAAAATACCACGTACCGCGTGATAGAATTTCCGAGTTCTTGGAAAGGAAAAGATAAGTTTGCTCCAAGAAAACGAGCTATTTAATATAACGACGACTGAACAATGGCAACAAAGGAAAACGTGAAACTTTTAACAATAGCGGTGACGACGAACCTCAGGGGAAGAAAAGATAATCAACGAAAATCGTAAAAAATAAAATTTAAAATTTCTCCTAGAAATTAAATTTTTTAAATCACGAAAAAACCTATACTGAAAAAGGAACAAAGGTTTCAAAAAATCTAAAAGTTCCTGAAAACGCGTTCTAAGGAAAACATGTATAAGGTACGGAAAAGAGAGAGAAGAATATTAAATAATCAGGTTTGAAAAAGCAAACGGGAGATATCATTTTTTAAAAAAACGCGTCATTATTAAAAGACGACAAGAGAAGACATTGAGCTCACGCACGAAATAATTCTAATAAACGGAATTAGGTAAACATAAGAATTCCAAACGCTTTACTAAAAGCCTTGACGGAAAAATTAATATAGTCAAAAGATCCTCAAGCGACCAAAGTAAAATTATATATGGGAATAACAACCTAAGACGAGCGACATCCCAATAGAAGTCAAAAGACATGGGGAAACTCGCCTTAAAACGGTAATCAAAATATAATCCAAGAAAAAAAGAGAAATGACGCGAAGAAAAAAATTGACATTTTTAATTTCCCAGGCGAAAACTATCATTAACCTGTAAAATTGACGCTAACCGAACGCGTCGAGTAATCCCTTTATAAAAAAAAAACGCGGAGGGGGAATACGGTAACCTCCGTTTATAAAAAAAAAATAGTAAAGCGAAAGGTGAAAAATAGTGGGTTACCTACACCGATAGACATGGGAGCTGCAAAAGTCAAAGGGTCAATAATGTATGACCGGAATCAGGAATATCGATAAGTCGTAGAGGGATGGAAACACGACGTTGGAAGAGTCTGCGCAGAGAGATAAAGATAGCAGAAAAGACTATCGTAAAACGTCGAAGACAAAAAAAAAAAAAAAATTTTAATACAGTAGAGGGCGTAGAGGTACGCAACAGTATTTACATATGTATTTGATCGACTTAACTGAATTGCAGGACTCTACTTTGATATGCGCATTGAATGACTTCGAAAGTACAGGAGAATAGGGAACAATCCATTGGTTATCAATTTTGATATCAACGTTTTTGATTTTGATAGTTGTTGTGTGTCCCCCATCATCTGGTATTCGTCGTCTGTACAGCGGATAACCATCGCTACCAGTTTGTGTTTCTTTGACCAGCTGACGTGGATAATTTTTGGTGAATTTTCCGTCTTTCATGCAGGGCGAATATGGGTTGCGTGAATCATATACTTTTTAACAATTTCAAATAATTCTGGATGTTCTTCTGGGTCGGGTAGTTTAGCACTAATGATATCGTCAATTTGAGTTGGAGTTATTTTTTCAACCAACCAAATTAAGATACGAGTATGCGGTAAACGTCTTTTCTACCATTCAATAGAATACATCCAGGAGCGAGTTTCTCCATATATATAGTTGTTAGTGATGAGATCCATGAATCGTATCAATTTTTATTTGAAAACTCTCGCTATGAAGTCATTTCGGTGGGATGGTTGCTGGCCAGGCAGAAGTAAATATTTGATTTCATCCCAAGATGGATTACACGTGAAGTTGATGAAAAGATCTGGACGTCCATATTTGCGAGCATATGTCAGAGCATCCTGAGCATATTCTAGCATGTGTCTTGGACTTCCAGTACACGAAGCCTGAAGTATAACCATTTGTCCAATGTCAACAACTTTTTTATCATTCGCAATTGAATCTCGCAAATGAATATACTCTTCGGCTCGAAGTTTCGATTGATTGTAACGAATGTAATTGAGTCGTTCGCTTTCGACTTTAGCGTACATGTCAACGATGAATTGTTGAAAAAGTTGACGACACTGCAGAATATGGTTGAATTGTTGGGCTCGAATCATGATAGGTATGCATAAAAATCCATACACGTAACTTTTTTCGTTGTCGCAGTTCCTGTGGCGGGATTAGTTTGATACAATTGCAGATGATATCCATCTTCTCCTCTCGGAAACAGTATTAGATATTGAAGTGCATCATACTATCTGTGTGTTTCAGCAACACGTTGCTTTGTTTGATCTCGTTTGCTGATAACAATATCTCGGCGGGTAATCTCTGTTCCGACAATTACAGCTGCTACTTCAGGGGTCATTGGAGCATTGAGGTGTCTATCATGCTCAATCGATGGCGTTTTGTCTGCCCTGATAAAGACTTTCAAGTTCTTCGCTCTCACATTCTCCAACGCGGATTTAAAATATCTGACCAAACAGTTGTGCTCGTGGAATAATGTTCGTAATTCAGCAATAATTTCTCGATCTGTTGCTATACTTAATGTGCATCGTCGATCAATCTCTTTCTCCACATTGTCGATGAAATAAATTTGCAAAAATTGCGGTTCTTGTTCGGGTACTGGAAGAAGTGAACCAATCTGACGATACACTTCTCCTTGCACTTTAAATGTGGGCATGAAATTATCATATCTCACAATAGTCGTCGCTCCAAATGATGTCATTTGAAAGCATGAGTTGTATTTAAGAATATGCTGTAGAAAGTGTTTAGACTCCCGCGTGGTTCGAGCCACATAAGTTAGAAGTGGTTCAGGTGGTTCAGCCAGTGCTGACAAATTGACTTTACCATTGGAGCAACACATGTCAGGCGTTTCTTTCTGATATTTCAAAGCGCGACAATGTATGCACAATGTATTCATTGAACCAATTACAACATTGCGATGCATTCTGTAATCGCAGTATTTATCGTAATGAAATGCCGCTTTCTTGAGATCTATTCTTCGTCTTGATCGAGTCCGTCGTGAGCGTTCAGTATCACGTCGTGTGTCTCGCTTTTCGGATATTGCAGCAGCTTTTGAAGTAGAAGCTCGCATTCGCAGGTTTTCAAGTCGTGCGTCTCGCGTTTCAGATGTTTCAGCAGCTCTTGATTTAGAGGCTCTGATCCGGTTAGTTTCCAGGCGTGCCTCTCGCTCTTCAAATGTTTCAGCAGTTGCCGCCCTTGTCTGGTCAATCTTCCAATGTTTAATTTTTTACGTGGAATTCTATGCTCTATCCAACGAAAGAAAAACTGGGCGCGTCTAATTAAATTTCTGATTTCAATTGTTAAACATTGTTGCTAAGTGAAATTAACAATCGCTAACAATCGAAATTGGAATTTTAAACAGACACGCCCAGTTTTTCTTTCATTGGACATAGTATAGAGGTTTATACGTTTTCGAAGTATTTTTCCGAATCCTCAGATATAATATTTTTTGAATGAAATAATAGTTAGAATAATTCAATGTTTAATTGTTTGTTAGTTGTGATTCTGGTGTGTGTTTTGATTGTTGGTTGTTGGTCATGAGATATATATCTTGGTCCGTGCATAGTGTTGGTAAATTGCGTGTTGATACTTATTGTTGGAGAAACTTTGCTTTGCATTGTTAGTCATGAGATACCTCTTATTAATATGCCCTGCGATCATCATGAATATCGATTTATTATCGATAATTATTATTTTTTCGAAGTCTGAGGTAGACACAAACGTTCCTCATAGTCTGAAGATGAAGTGTGCCAACTTGCATGGTGATCGGTCAAACGATGTTAGAGATTATCGATCTCATACATATATACCAACATCCATTTTTATATAGATAGAGATAAAAACAGTGTGTCCCAAAACCATTATCCTAATTATAGCAGATTTAATTAATGAGAAAAGGTTTTGAGGATGGTTTTATAACCGAAACGCGTATCTTATGCTTTAAAATGTTAAACGCGAATCTTTATCTCATTAATTATCTACGCAACATGGACCATATGACGATTACATATTAAATTCTTTAATTATTACTGGTAATGAAAACAATTATAAATCTTTTAAAAACATAGTGTGTAACCGTAAAGAAAAGACTCAATTAACTTCAACTTCTGTGCACGCAAAATATTGAACCGATATTCGGTTTCACGTTACACTTTCTGCAGTCGGGTAACGTGGGGTGAAATGAGCCAACGTAAGCTCAAATGTCACTAATAAAAGAAAAACCGCAAAGTTTTCAAAATCTCTCATAAGGCACGCAGGTAGTTCCTTCCTGTCGAAATGGAAGCAATGGCGATACTCTGAAGCTCGAACTTTGTGAGAAAAAAATTCCTCTCGTCTGGTTGCCGGCTCTCAAGGTGATTATATCCGGTTCCCTGAAAAAAGCGCACATGAAAAAAGCGTACAAGGAAAACAGCGTACACGGAAAATTGCGCACACTGAAAAATGCCCACATGGAAAAAAGCCCATGGATAAAAAACCATGGAAAAAAGCCCATGCTTACAGTGAAAAATGCGCACACATACAATGCAATGAGCTAAAAGTGTACAGTATTTTACAATAAACTTACTTCAGAAATTTAAATACTTAAATAAAAATTATCCTTAAATAATTTAAATAAAAACTAAATTTAAAAATGCCAGACATAAAAAAATAATTATAATGCAATAATTATAAAAATATTTATTTAATTTTACAAAATTTTATTTTTTATTAAAATTAGATAAAAATCTAATATGTGATATCAAAAGTATATTATAAATTTTTTAATAATTATAATACTTTAGAGGTTCCACCCGACATGTACAACCCTAGCCTCAATGAACTTCGGACACCTACAGAATTTTGGATAAGTACAACGAAACTAATTGTAAACAAATTAAAATTACTTTATTGAGTGCACAGAGCTTTAGTACAACTGTGATATAGCATTTTAACATAAAAAATAAACGAGAAAATTAAATAAGCGACTTTTTGTAATGTTCCGTTTTCAACACGTTGCAATGAACTTCGTACACCGTACCGTTTATTGCACATTACCACTGAGTGGCGTCACCTTTCCGACGAATGACGCTCTGAAGTCGTTGAGGCATGCTGGACACTAACTTCTGCGTTGTTTCTACCGGAATTTTGTTCCACTCTTCGGAAATACACGCCCGCAACTGCTGCAGTGTTCGAGGCTTCCGCTGTCTGACTTTTCTCTTTAAAATGCGCCATACATTTTCAATGGTTGACAGATCTGGGCTGCAGGCAGGCCAGTCAAGCACCCTGAAACGCGTTGAGGCTTCGCGTTGTCCAGCTGAAAGATGCTTGGTCTTCTATTGAAAAACTTTTGGCGGGATGGACACAGATGCTGTTGAAGAATATTTATATAGGCAGCAGAGTTAATAGTGCCCTCGCAAAAGTGAAGCGATCCTGTCCCGGCTGCACTCATGCAGCCCCACACCATCAGCGATGCAGGCTTCTGAACTTTCCTCTGGTAACAGTCGGGATGATTACTTTCGTGCTTGGTCCTTAGCACCTTGCGACCGTTGTTGCCATACATCACTGCAAAGGTGGACTCGTCGGACCACAGAACACTATTCCACTGAGCAAGGGTCCACTTTAGTTGGGTTCTGGCCCATGCTACCCGGCGACGCTTAGCTACAGCGCTCATAAATGGCTTACTCTTTGTAGCGCATAAGTAATAGTTGCATCTTCTGATGTAACGGCGGACTGTGCTTTCGGATATGGGTATATGAAAATATTCTCGAGCCCAAACAGTCATTTCACTTATGGGAGCATGCCTGTTTTTTCACAATGTAACGTCGAAATACTCGTAGGTCCCTAACATTCAATAATCGCTGCTTGCCTGGTGCAGTCCCTGGTTCTGTTTTCCCGATTTCTCTGAAGCGCTTGAGGATCCCATTAACAGTAGAGAGTGCAACTGATAATTCATGGGCAATAGCTCGCTGGGATTTGTTATTCTGGAACTGCTGTATAAT
>JAHWFO010012261.1:2138270-2249003 GCA_023313115.1 Rhysida immarginata | reverse complement strand
TTATAACAAACTCTTGATATACAAGGTTGTGATTCGTACTATTTTACTCCATGGAGCGCCTGCTTGGGCTTCTATTTGCAAATCTAGGTGGAAGGATCTCCAGACCTTCCAAAATGTTGCTCTCCCATCCACTGCCCAACTTGACAGAAGAGTTGCCAACAACCACTCGTTTCGTTTTTCCTGCACTGTTCGATTGTCGAGGCAGAGCAGTCGAAAACTTCAATTAATCGTCAAAATAATAAAAGCGAAAAATACACCTTTCCTCCGCTTATAGCAGCACAATATAAACTGCTGAAAATATTTCATTTTCCTTTGTTCAATATAAATTAAATATTATATAAATATAAATATTGATTAAAAATTTTTATTAAATGAACAAATTAAATTAATTTGTGTATAATTATTTACTGTCGGGAAGAATAATACCAGAAAAATTAACAATTTCATTTATTATTGAAATAATAACAATTAAATCACCACAACAGAATTTTATAATTTAAAAAATGAGTTTTATTTTGGTTCTTAGTGTATTTTTTCAAAGGCTTAAAAGAACATTCATGGGAAGCGAATGCATTATTAACAGTCAAAATCATCGATGTAGTCAACTACGATAAATACATCGATGATTTGATCAGCGGCTAACTCAAAACATCGATTTCTCGAATAACATTCGATGTCGTGCCTATGTGGGTCATCCCCAAATCGTCATAGATAGAGTGATTGTCGGCAACTCTTCTGTCAACTTGGGCTACCAATTGCTTTTCTACCATATATACACTGAACGACCAATTTATAAGAGACACCTCTTACAGAAAATGAATCGGCCTCCCGTGACAGTGAAGTGTACATTTCTTCGGGTGGGACGAAAGCAGTGCTTTCACGAAGCTCACCCTACAAGAATAAATTCCACATGAAATACACTGAAATAGGCAAGAAGCCTAACCCAAAGATGTCTTCCACATTATGAAAAAAAAAAAAAAAAGATTGACGATTGACAGAAGATTGGGAGAGGGGGCAGGGTGGGTGGTATCACATTTTCCAATAATCCGGGAAAGATTCGTTGCCAATGTCTTCGAAGTTGATACCAAGAATATGCCTCGGTTTTCTATACTTTGTATGCCACTTCATTACCATCGGGTTCTTTATTATTCCAGCCACCAGGTCATTGTCATGGCTCTTCATCGTCTGTAACCAAGTTCATCAGGAGATCTTGCACACACTTATCAAGGTGAGTCATGTTCAGATCTGAGTGTATAAATTGGTTTTCACAGTCCTTCTGCCAAGCTGGGCGATGGTCCTCAGGGTAACATTCTGGAACGACTGGAATTCACTCCATCTACTTTTACATATGGTTGCCCACGCAGGCATGCCTTAGAGGAGGATGGTCCGATTTATCGTCTTGTACAATAGCAGCTTATTGTCGATGCTGAGGGCACTGTTTCGACCCAGGGGGTCTAGGCTGAGCTCATCGACAAGCAGTCGACTGTCGACAAGTGTCGATGTCACGTGGTTAATGACACATTTGTCGATTCGAGCTAGCATGAACACGACTTGTCTACAGTGTACAGACTATACACCGTCGATTTTCTAGTGTAGACTTTGACCATCGACAACTGCCTTATTCTTGTCTACAATTCAAGAGCAGTCGACTATGCATTTGGAGATCGTTATTTCAGAATTTAGCAACAGATTACTTATTAAAATCTTTTTTCCTTCGTTTCCGGCCTGCAGGCTAAATACACATAGCTCCAGAATACACATTTTCTAAAAATATTAACAAAAACTTGTTTAAAAATATTTACATACATGAAGTACTCTCTTATGCTACGAAACTTGAACTGTGAAAATAATAATATTTTGTGTCTACAGGTATGTGTTTATGTATGTATTTATGTGTATTTACATGGATAAATGTGTAAAGGTGTGTAAACTTGTGTATGTCAGTGTATATGATCTGGCCGTAAGTGTGTAAACTTGTGTATAAATGTGTAATATGCCACTTATCGACGGTTAGATTTTGTCGAGATCGACAGCTTATCGATGAGTTCAGCATAGGACCCCAGGAGAGCTATGAGACTGTACTTAGCCTTCTTTGCTTTGTTCAGAACGTAAGTCACGTGACAGTTCCATGAGAGTCTTGTGTCAATTATAACGCCAAGGTACCTGTATTTGTCGATTCATTCGAGTTCCTTATTGAATAAGACAAGAGATTCCGGGGGACGCTTAAGCTTTTTGTTGAAGTACAAAGCTTTGCATTTTCCGACGTTAAGGTTCAGCTTCCAGCAATTAAACCAGTCTTCAAATTTCTTCAAGGCGTTCTGCAGACGAGTGAAACGTAAGATGGCTGTGCGCCCATGCCATGATGGCAGTATCATCAGCATAAAAATATAACTTAAATTTCTCTGGTGTTGGGAAATCATGTACCAAATAATTAAATAAAACTGGCCCAAGGACAGAGCCCGGGGACAGAAGGAATAGGGAGAACGGGAAGCGAAGTTCAACACTTTTTTGAAATGCGGAAATAACTAGGATCCTTGTGGTGAACTAGCAATTCGAAACTAAAACCTTAATAAAATCTTCTAAACATTCCAAGCAGGAGCTTTAGAAGTGAAGGAGAAATCCATTTATTAAAAATATTAATCCCCCTTCCCCTCCCCCCCGAGTAGGGTAAAGCAAATTATCCCTTTATCTACACTTTTTACCTCTCCCCAAATTTTTTAATAAAAAATTCATTTTCTCGAATGTAATATGTAGAAAATGTAAAAAAGCTCATATTTCCTTTCCTTTCTCATCATTTCCGAACGTATGATATATCACAAGCCATATGTTGGCATAGTTCTAAAGACCACGTGACTACCACCCCGAAAATCCGATCCCAATGGAACATCTGGGCCTAAACTTCATAGCAATGTAGATCTTGCCTAGTGGAATCTGGATATTGAATTTCACGCCTTTATGTACCTAAATAGCACATTGACATGTTTTCCTCTCTGAATCCTACCCCCGTAATTCCGACCCCAGTGTACCAATCAAAACCAAACTAAATAAATAGTGCAGATGGACATGCCCATAGAAAGCTACATTCCGAATTTCAACCTTCAAAAAATGTAAAAATTATGAAGGGATACACAGTTAAGACATTATAAAACCAATAAGTAGCTCCATTCTTTCGCTACTGAATACTATAGAATATGTACACTTGAGCAATCGTGCGTCGACAAAGCGATTTCACGTGCGCGCGCCGATGCCAGTAATGCTTAAAAGATGAACAGAAAGTAACAATGTATTCCGTCTTGATAAATCGATTGTTATATGACATGCTATTACCTTGGTATTGTTTACATCACTGTTTTAGCACGTGAATTCGACTTGAAGGGGCCCACGAAAAATTCTGAAAAGTTGATACGGCCGAGCTAAGACTTTGATAGTCATATTTCTGAAAACAGAATTTGAAAAAGTTAATCCGTTTTCAAGTTATCTTGCAAATGGCGAACGGCCGGACGGATAAACGTACAGACCAAGGGCGCATTCTTATAAGTAGCTTTTATGCTAAAGCTCCTAATAAAGTTTCATTTTCAGTAATCAAGGTAGGAATTCGGCAGTAATTGTTAACATCATTACAGAAAGCTGTTCATTATTTATCCATTCTATTTTTGTATTTATTGGCGACAACCTGAGCTCAATGTTAGTCATTTTTTTAATATTATTAAACACACGTTCCTTCCAGCTTATATGAGTTGTTAATTATGCGATTCTTTTTGTGTTTAATGTTCATTTTTAAGAACATGTCAACATAGCTTTAAATGCATTAATTTTAACAAATTGATTTATGGTATTACATACGGTTATGATTGCCTAATAGTTAAAACCGAAATTTAATTGCAACTGTAAAAAATTAGCTATTGAATTTCGTCTTCTTCGATTATACTGGAATTAAGAAAAGGCACGAAGAAAGAAACATGGAAGATGGGAGGAAAAGATATTCACAAGCTCACCACTTATGAATATATTTTTCCTCCCACCTTCCATGTTTCTTTCTTCGCGTCTTTTCTTTATCCAGTATAATCGATGGGGGAAGTCAAAGTGACAGCGGCTTGAATGGGGAGGGAAGAAAAAGGAACAACCGGTTAGTTCACCAGTCCAAACGTTCTTCCGCTTTGGTGCTGTTTTTATTTCATAAATTTAGCATTGAATCAGTTAGCAACTTCGCTTCCCGTTCTCCCTATTCCCTGACAGAGCCTTGTGGGACAATGGCCTTTACCTTGCGGGGAGTGGAGAAGTTTTCGCCAACTTTAGCTTGATAGAACCTGTCGCTAAGAAAGGATTTCACCATCAAAATCAAATCAGGAGGAAACTCGTCTCTAATCATCTTGGAGATTAACCCTTCGTGCCGCACCTGATCGAAAGCCTTACTAACATCAAGAAAGACCACGCCACAGTACCTTGAAAGGTTCATTGGGGTGCTCAGATCTTCAACAAGCCTCCATATCTGCATCTGACACGAATGGGCGTCACGAAAGCCGAACTGCTCTTTCCGAATAGATCACTGGTGAGACAGTGGTCCTTGAACTTGGTGAGGATACTTTTCTCCATAACTTTGGACATCGACGGGGGTAGACTGATAGGTCGGTAGCTCGCAGGAATTGCAGGATTTTGCCCCTGCTTGGGGATACTTAACACAATAGATTGCTTCCAAGGTATCGGGAAGTAGAAAAACTTCACAGCAGTCGCTTATGATATTCGAGATGTCATTAATAATATTGTTCGACAGATTCCTTAGGGCGTTATTACTTACCTTGTCTCTTCCTGGAGCCTTCTTCGGTTTGAGAATTCTGATGATGGCAGCTATCTCGCCAGTTTCGATGTTAATCTTCGATGTAAATTGCGGGACTTCATCAAGCTTGATAAGACCATCTTCCACACGCTGGGACATGAGTTGACTCTCGGGATTACTTGCATCAAGAGTAACAAACTGCATCTCTAGGGAATCTGCAATTAGTTGTGCTTTATCCTTGAGGGGTGCGAAGTGGAGGAAGCGTATCATTCTTCTTCTTCTGCAGACCTCTAGCCATGCTCCAAATGGAATTGTCGCGAGCCAACAAGCTTTTCAGCATGTCATTCCACCTAGCGTCGCGTAACTCACTTATTTCTTCCTGGACTCTTCGTACTAACCTGTTATGTTTAGTTTTTAGCCAAGGTACACGATAACGTTGCCAAAGCCTACGCAAGTGTTGGATTCCTGGGGTAAGCACATTTCGATGAGGACATTTAT
Source organism: Rhysida immarginata (assembly GCA_023313115.1). NCBI lineage: Eukaryota > Metazoa > Arthropoda > Chilopoda > Scolopendromorpha > Scolopendridae > Rhysida > Rhysida immarginata. Next base: position 2,243,731 of record JAHWFO010012261.1, on the reverse strand, counting down.
TTTCCAATGGATAGGCACTAGCTTCAGTGGCACTATTTATTCGCCTGGTGATGTCTTCAACACGTTGATCGATATCTTCCGTACAGTTTGCTCTATCGAGTTGGCCGTCATGGTCCTTGAGGTTTGCTTTGAAGAGCTTCCAATCTTGCTGATGCTTGACTTCTTCTCTGAAATTGATATTGACATTGTCAAAGTTTAACGCCACCAGCTTGTGGTCAGAAGAAAGGTCATCAATCGTGAAGATGTTGTATGGCTTGAAGAAACCCTCCATCAGTGAGATATCCAACTCGTCACTTATAGGGGAATGGTCACAATAGTAAGTGTCCTCCACTGGCCCCGCAGCATTGATGCCATCCTTACTTTGTATATACCGGTATAGAATCATGCCATTGCAGTTCCGTGCTCTGGAGTTCCAGCTTGGATATTTGGCATTAAGGTCACCATCCAGTATAACTGGAATGTCACCATCGAAGAGTTCATCGGGATCGCTGACGTCGAGAGTATGTTTACGTGAATTGTAGAGCGCCACGAAATTCACTTCATCAAGGGAGACGTCATTGATGATGATGGACGCCGATTCCATACCTGCGTAAGATTTGAAGGTTGCCAGGTTTTGAAAACGGAAAGTGCTACAGTGCCATCTGAATTATGCTACTTATGCTACAGATCCATCTCAATTATGCTACGCTTTATGCTACATATAAGCCTGTCATAAATTACAACTGTGATTGCCAAACAGAAAATAAATAAATCACTACCTATAATTTAAACCTTTCATTAATAACAAAGTTTCAAATATTTGTATTAATCATTCAAAAGTTTCATCAAATCCAAAGAGGTCTTCCATGCGACAATCGATCAGTGCAGGGAATATCGAAACGAGAGGTCCGGAAGCAATGCTTCCACTACCTTACTCGTCCAGCAAATAACCAGGGGAAGTACACTGAACTAGGCGAGAAGCCAGATGGAACCTAGTTAAGTCATCCAGAGGATAAGATGGAGTCCGTTATCAGGACCAGAAAGCTGATTGTTGATTGACGAGGGACAAGGGACACGGAGGAGCTAGGAGATCCAGTAGTCCGGAAAAATGGCCTTTCGGATGTCGTCAAAGTTGATACCCAGGAGGTGACGAGGCCTGCATGCAGCGATTTCAGGGTTTATATATGCTATTATCATTGCAAACCGTGCTGCCTATAAGAGCCCATTGGCTTAAGTGCTTTGTAATATGCAAGTATAGTATTATTGGTGACCCATGATGACGTTTCATGTATCTGGTATCTGGATTTTGTCAAAAGTGCTACAATTTCAATTATGTTACGGCCTCTTTTTAGGCCTCAAATATGCTACCGTAGCATCAAAAATGCTACATCTGGCAACACTGAGACCAATTCTTGAGGTTTAATTCCATTCTTGATGATGATCGCAGCACCATCAGAGGCACATCTTGTACTGTTTGGAGTCATACGATCGTTACGGTACACACAATAACCGGGTAGCTTGAAATCTCGGCTTGGCTTGAGGTGTGTTTCACAGAAAGCCGACAATCGACAATCGAACAGTGTAGTGAAAAAGAAAGACGCGATTGGTCCAGGAGCCAAGCTCACTTTGCAAGCTCGCCCAAAGAGTAAACCAGAGGAGGTACACTGATGAGCGGGCCCAGTCTAGTCCAGGAGAAATATCCCAGGTGTTCACAGGGGTGTCCCAACTCCTTTGATCATGTAGTGTTTGTCTATTCATTGAAAAGAAAAAAATAACATGTGGATTTAAATAATCTTCAGGACATTGAAAAATAGAACTCGGTTTAAATTTGACGTCGGGATCTATTCAGGTAAATTTATGAAACATAAAGATACCTTTAACGACACAAGGTAAATTCTCAGCTCTTCCATTTTAATACGTGTTTTTAGAAACCAATGAGATGTTTCTTTCTAATTGGTTCTGAGTTTTCTTCTTCTAGATAAATTTATTTAAATCCAGTGTTCATTTCCTTTTTTATTTATTTAAGATAATAAAAATCTAACCTCATTGTGTTATCGACTTAGCTCTTTATGGACTTGACGTTTCTGTTTATCTTTTAAATGTAAATATCAGCTCAGGAAAATTCAATATTTGCCTTTATGCCTTCGTCACTGATGAAGGATCTACTAATAATGGCTCTAATGAAACAAGAGGTCGAAAAAATCCTTCGATATTGCAATTAATAAGCTTTTATTAAATGACTTCAAGTTATTATTATCGTTCTTTTATTTACGTTTAATCCAGTCGCTTAATCATATAAAATATTTCGTGAGGAGACCGTTTGGCAAACCCCGTGGAGGACGGACAATGACGAAGGAGAGCAAAAGAGATAAGAGCGTCGAAGTTTCATTTTATCCAAATGCACACTGGAATAACAATGTCCCCTTGTTCAGTTTCTATTCCGATGGCTTCAGTTCCGATTCGCCTTCTTTAGCGGTTCCTATGAAAGAAGTTGCACAAACATCCAAGCATTGATAAGTCCCTTTTTCTGTTTCTTTTCGGCATTGGCTTGAAATTAATTTCAAATGGAATATACAGCATTTTTAATCTTTATTTCCTCGATGATTCCCGTAATATGAATGGCATTTAACCTACAGACGCACACTTTACCAGGTGCTTCTTAATTTTTTTCCCCATCTGCGATCCATTTGTACAGTTTTTTTCCTAGATTTAAAATCGGATAAAACAATGCTAGAAACTGTGGATACACTAGCACTATAAAAATAAAAATGAAAACACTTTTCCACATACATTATATGATCAAAAATATCCGGACAGCCCTCACAGATCATCGATTGGCCCAATGTCACATGATAATGACTTGCACATCATTTAAATAGCTTCTCACACCTTCAGACACAACTCTGCTTGGACATTGGCAAGAATGGGTCGTTCGGCAGAGCTCAGTGAGTTCCAACGTGGAACCATCGTTGGATGTCACCTATGCGGCAAGTCCGTGCGTGACATTTCCAGCCTTCTTCAGATACCCAAGTCAACAGTAGGCGATGTCATTATGAAATGGAAGACCCGGGGATCAACAACAGTTCAACAACGAACCGGTAGACCCAAGAAACTAACGGACAGAGACCGTCGAGTGCTTCGTCGTGTCACCCGCAGCAACCGGAAGTCCTCGGCGGAAAAAATTGCCACAGAGTTTCGAAACGCCTCTGCAAACGATGCCAGTACCGTGACAATTCGTCGGGAACTGCACACGATGGGATTCCATGGCCGTGCTGCTGCCCACAAGCCCCCACATCAGCAGGGTCAACGCCAAGCGACGTCTGGAGTGGTGCAAACCCCACAGAAACTGGACAATGGACCAATGGAAACGTGTAATGTGGACAGACGAATCTCGCTACACACTCTGGCAATCCGATGGACGAGTTTGGGTTTGGCGCATACCTGGAGAACGCTTCTTACCTGAGTGCACAGAGCCCACAGTCAAGTTCGGAGGAGGAGGAGTCATGGTGTGGGGCTCATTTTCATGGTACGGACTGGGCCAGCTCGTTCCTGTGCAAGGAATCATGAACTCCGACCGTTATCTGAATGTTTTGGACAACTGTGCACTTCCAACGTTGTGGCAATTTTTCGGAAACGGGCCATTTCTCTACCAACACGACAATGCTCCGTGCCACAAAGCGAGGCGTGTACAGCAGTGGTTTGCGGACTCAGGGGTCGAAGAAATGGGTTGGCCGGCACAAAGTCCCGACCTCAATCCTATAGAGAGTCTGTGGGATGAATTGGAAAGACGCTTGCGGTCCAGATCACATCGGCCAACTTCTGTACCTGAACTGATTCTCGCTCTTCGGGAGGAATGGAGGAACATTCCGGAAAGTACCTACCAACATTTGGTGGAAAGTCTTCTCCGAAGGGTGGAAGCTGTGATTCGGGCAAAGGGATGTGCAACGCCCTATTGATTTCCATGAAATCGTGGCTAGAGCGCAAACGTGCATGTGTCCGGATATTTGTGATCATATAGTGTATGTTAAGTCCATTAAACTTTATGTGTAAAAGTACTTTATGCAATATGGAAAAGGAAAGGAAAAATTCCGTGACCTGGTTTCTAACTAGGGACTACAACCTCTGGCAAAAAATGACGGGACAAGCAGAGCTTACGTTGATATCTTTACAATGTTTATTTTTTTGTATCGAAATAAATGTTTCAAATCGAAAATAAAAATTACATTCAACAAGCTTAAGACTTCATATTTCTTCAGAAAAAAAATCGTAATTGTAACAATATAAAAATCTTGCTGGTTACTCTTCCTTGGAATAAAATAATGGGACATAATATGTTCTTGAAAAAAGTAACGGAACACGTTAAAAAAAAAGTAATAATATTTAAAATAAATCATGAATCTGATATCTCAGTACTTTGTTAGACCCCATTTGGCTTTGATTGCAGCTTTAAGACGATCCGCAATATTCAGCATCGATGTTGTGCCAGCTCATAACAATGACTGTTTTTAATTCATTCTTTGTTGTTGATTTGAAATCATTTACTGAAGATTTAAGTTTTCCCTAGTGTGTCTCTATTGGGTTTATGTTAGGGCTGTTGGCAGGCCATGGTAAAGTTTTCATGTTTCTTCAACGAAGAAACTCCTCGACATCTCTAGTTCGATGTGATGATGCATTATCATCTTGATAAATCACATCCTCATCTCCGAAGTGCTGCTCAATGCTGGGAATAAGAAAGTGCTCCAAAACTTCTTCGTATAATTTTCCATTAACAGTGCCTTTAAGCATACACAATTTTACAGCTCCTTTACAACAAATGCAATCCCAAATCAAGACGTGGTCATGGAATTTAACGGATTTCAGTCTTGGTGAAATTTTTCGTGAGCACGACGCCAAACGTACGTTCCAGCATCATCACCGCAACCGATACAGAAAGTTCCAGCATCAACACCACTTTTTTCCAATCGTCTATAGTCCATTTTACATATATTTTGGCCCATCTCAAGTGCTGCTTTTGGTGTTTCTTCGTCGTCATAGGTTTTCTTTTGGATTTGCAGAACTTGAAACCCATTTTGGCTATCTATTCCGAACAGTGCGATCACAGACATTTACAAGATGTTTTCTCCACTCCGAATTCAGCTGTCTGGATGAATTTCTTCTCATTTTAAGGCAGATTTTTCGCAGTTCCTTGTCTTGACGTGGTTTTGTTTTTTTTACGACGCCCACCCCACAGTTGATTTTCATGGAGTTAGTTTCTTGTAATTTTTTTTTCCACACTCTATTTACTGTAGAAACACTACATCCTATCACTGCTGCAACATCTCTCTGTATTTTATCTTTCATTTAGTAGCGTCATAAAAATAATCCCGAGAGTCAACTCATGTCCCAGCGTGTAGAAGACGGTAGAAGCTTGATGAAGTCCCGCAATTTACATCGAAGATTAACATCGAGACTGGCGAGATAGCTGCCATCATCTCAAACTGAGGAAGGCTCCAGGAAGAGAGAAGCTAAGTAATAACGCCCTAAGGAATCTGCCGAACAACATTATTAATGACATCTCAAATATCATAAGCGACTGCTGGAAGTTTTTCTACTTCCCGACACTTTGGAAGCAATCTATTGTGTTAAGTATCTCCAAGCAGAGGCAAAATCCTTCAATTCCTGCGAGCTACCGACCTATCAGTCTACTTCCGTCGATGTCCAAAGTTTTGGAGAAAATTATCCTCACCAGGTTCAAGGACCACTGTCTCACAAGTGATCTACTTCGGAAAGAACAGTTCGGCTTTCGTGACGCCCATTCGTGTCAGATGCAGATATGGAGGCTTGTTGAAGATCTGAGCACCCCACTAAACCTTTCAAGGTACTGCGACGTGGTCTTTTTTGATGTCAGTAAGGCTTTCGATCAGATATGGCACGAAGGACTACTATACAAGATGATTAGAGACGAGTTTCCTCCTGATTTGATTTTGATGGTGAAATCCTTTCTTAGCGACAGGTTCCATCAAGCTAAAGTTAGCGAAAACTTCTCCACTCCCCGCAAGGTAAAGGCCGGTGTCCCACAAGGCTCTGTCCTTGGGCCTATTTTATTTAATTATTTTGTACATGATCTCCCAAAACCAGAAAAATGTAATTTATATTTCTATGCTGATGATACTGCCAGCATGTCCTTGGGCGCACCTATCTATAAACCCTAAAATAATATCAACAGCATTCAATCCAGCGTTAAAAATTATATTCTTGATCTTTGTAACATCAGTGTTAATTTTAACATGAATTGGAGCCCGACCCCATCTCACGTTATCACTCGTCTGCAGAACGCCTTGAAGAAATTTGAAGACTGGTTTAATTGCTGGAAGCTGAACCTTAAGGTCGGAAAATGCAAAGCTGTGTGCTCCAACAAAAAGCTTAAGCGCCCCCCGGATTCTCTTGTCTTATTCAATAAGGAACTTGAATGGGTCGACAATTGCAGGTACCTTGGCGTTATAATCGACTCAAGACTCTCCTGGAACTGTCACGTGACTTACGTTCTGAACAAAGCAAAGAAGGCTAAGTACAGCTACATAGCCCTCCCGGGTCGAAACAGTGCCCTCAGCATCGACAATAAGCTGCTACTGTATAAGACGATGATTCAGACCATCCTCCTCTATGGCATGCCTGCGTGGGCAACCATATGTAAAAGTAGATGGAGTGAATTCCAGTCGTTCCAGAATGTTACCCTGAGGACCATTGCCCAGCTTGGCAGAAGGGCTGTGAAAAACCAATACATACACTCGGATATGAACATGACTCACTTTGGTAAGTGTGTGCAAGATCTCCTGATGAACATGGTGCAGACAATGAAGAGCCATGACAATGAACTGGTGGCTGGAATACTAAACAACCCGATGGTAATGAAGTGGCATACAAAGTATAGAAAGCCGAGGCTTATTCTTATGTCAACTTAGAAGACATTGGCAACGTTTCCTTCCCGGATTATTGGAAGATGTGATACCACCCATCCCCGCCCCCTCTCCCAGTCTTCCGACAATCGTCAATCTTATTATTTTTTTTTCATAATGTGGAAGACCTCTTTGGGCTAGTCAGGCTTCTTTCCTATTTCAGTGTATTTCATGTGGAATTTATTCTTGTAGGGTGAGCTTCGTGAAAGCACTACTTTCGTCCCACCCGAAGAAATGTACACTTCACTGTTCGATTGTCGATTGTCAGGTTAAGTTTGTAGCAGGGTAGCCTCCGAAGATGAAGACAATCGAATTGCGTTAGGCAATAAAATCTTGTATACCGTATCACTTTTTTGAAATTCGTCTTTTTGGTTGGTTTGGTTTGTTTTTGGTATTAACGTTTTTTTCAATTGCTATGGCCATTTCAGGACAGCTTATAGGGGTCGCAAATTTTGGCTCGCAGTGGTTCTTTAATGTGCAGCCGGCAAACGACTACACGGGACTAACGACTTTACTTTCCTTCCGAAGGAAGTGCATGATCTCCGGATTTTCCCCCTAAATTCGTCTTTTTACTTATTATTCCACGTGATACTAGACATGGATATCATTGATGACATTGAACTGATTTCGATCATATTTGTGACTGGTTTCGTCATGAACAATATTAATCGATTGACGAAAACAGATTTTCAAAATCTTTCATAGCTTTAAAGTTACAGACAGACAGACACGTTTCCGAAACGAATGAATGAAAATACACGAAATAGAAATGAAAAAATTTGTAACCTAAATTTTATTAAGTCAAATTTTGCCTCGCAAGGGTTCTTTAACGTGCAGCCGGCAAACGACTACACGGGACCAACATCTTTACTTCCCTTCCGAAGGAAGTGCGTGATCTCAGGATTTTCTCCCTGAAAAAATCCTCGTCGTCCTCGGCCATCAGAGGCGATAACGCAACCACTGAGCTACCGTGGCCGATGTGAAACAATCGCAAACAATTGCTTATTACAATATGTGGATTAATAAATTGATTATTTTATTGAATTGAGAATGATGTCTTCGTTTTCTTTTAATTTAAAATTTTAAAATACAGTATTTGTCTTTTAAAAATTCGTTAGGCATTGAATCAGTTATTTGGAGTTATTAAAAGGTATCGTTAGTTAATGCAATAAAGTTTTTTTAAAAAAATCAGAAAACAGGTTATGCTTACTAATAATTCCAGAAATCATCTACAAAAACAGCTGAAATTACATTGAGAATATATGCCGCCTTAGGTTTTTGCCAATCGTAATACGGCGAATGCTGCACTTCCGCTGGCACCAGTAGCGCTCAGCGAAATGAATAGGGCACTGCCAGTCTCATTCTTTCATTTGTCTCTGATGCAAACTCGCGTTTTCTCAACTGATTTATTTTTCCCATTGATTGTTTTATTCAGGGGAGCTCTGGCCGAAACCGCACGAGAACGAGAAAACATTTGCAAATCCCAGTGGAAAAATTTACGTAATCTTTCAAATCCTGTTATGTAGCACAGATCGAGCTAGCGCGGCTGATATGTCAACTTCAAATTAGATTATCAATTTTAAGAAAGACTCTATTTCAGAGAAAAACGGACAATGAACAATTTTTTCCCCGTATTGTTAAGTATCTCTGCCCGAAATGTTAGCAGCATCAGTTTTTCAAAATTTTGTGTCGGATTTGCTTAGTGCAACCTTTTGTCTTCACTCCCCAGTTTTTTTAAAGAGAAAAATTCTCATCAGTATTCTAGCGTTTAATCCATTTTAATTAATTAAACATAAAGAAGGGAATTCTAATCATAATCAAGTGACCGAATCGAAAAACATCGCTGTACCTTAAGAAGCGCAACACATTTAATTAACTTCAATACGCAATTCAAGTATTTTGCTAAACAAGTTGTGTTTTATTACAAGATTTATATCTAACGAATTTCATCCAAGGATCTTGACGATTGTCACCATACCTCATTGATTCACTTAATTTCAAATCTGATCAGAGGGATCTAGGTCTTACATAGCAGGAATTAAATTTTCATGTGCGACTTTAAATATTCAACAAGGAGAAAAAGAGCTGAAGCTACAAAAATGGCTATTCGGGTTCATTAAATTTAAAAAGCTCAAATTAACTCGTTAATAATGTTAATTTATTCAGATTACTTTAATTTATTAAACGAGAGACTTATGAGAGTCTCTTAATTTAAAATTTTCATAAGAATATAAATCTATAAAGAAGACAAAAAACGGTGAATTATAAAAATGTATCCTTGGCAAATAAAAGACGAAGGCCGTTTGGTTGAACGGCACCCCTTGTCCACGGGAAGAAGATAAGCCGACCACCACTCGTCGCCCTTTATAGAATTGCGCAAAAGATCTTTTATCGGAGGGGGTCGCGCAACAGGAGGCACCAAATTCTTACATGCCTCTCTTTTGTCATTTTTTTCACTTTGATAAGCACGGAAAGGAAGCTTTATAATAAAAGCAGGGCTTTTTTTTGGTACTCAAACAAAACAAGGCCTCTGCGAAATAGAAACGAAGGGGAGGCCTGTTCTTATGATACAGTTCACTTGGCATGATTCCAGAAACGAACTGCGCAGGGAATATCGGTGATCCACGGTCGCTTCCCATGGCTCTTTAGAATCTTTTTTACATTCCATTTATTACAGTGATGTGGGCCCTTGTCGCTGGGGATAGGATGCGTTTCTAATGACAGCGCTCGCTAGAAGTGCTTTAATGATGTTGTCTAACCACAATCATAAATAACGCTAATAATAAGCGCTTCTGAAATTGTAATGATCAATCTTCGGATATTGTCAATTACTTTTATCTATTTATTAGCATGTCTCATTTTTCTCGTTATCGAGGATATTTGATGTTTTGCGAGAATAACTTGTTTCAGTAGAGTTCGTGCCAAGTCGAATGGCATATATCATGTGCGTGTGAAGAAAATGTACACATCGCATCCCATTTCACTTTGTTTAAACTATTTCAAGATGTTTTCTTCATATTGTACAAAAATCAAATGGTTTTTAAAAATGCGAAAGTTAAAAAAACGACATCTTTATACACTGAAGGGCAATTAAATTAGAGACAGCTGACGTCTTGCAAATGTGGCGCAGTGGGCGTTCCTGGCAACGGAAACGGAAACGGAATGACGTAAGCAGCGATCCGACAATCTAAGGATCGACAGGTATTATAATAGTCAGACGCTGTATGAGTAAGATCTAAGCGCATTTGATCGTGGGAAAATTGTCAGGACCCGACGAATGTTTCACTCCATCTCGGAAGTCGTAGAGGCACTGGGATTTTCACGAGCCACTGTGTCACGGGTGTACCATGAGCACGTCGATGCCGGTAAAACCATCTTTACAAGAGCCAACTGCCGTGGATAACAGCGTGTGGACGAGTGAGGTCATCGTCGTAATAGCAATGGCGGATAGACGGGTCACAGTGCAACAGATCACTCGGCAATTTAATGCTGGTGCACAGAAACATGTAAGCAGCCACACCATCCAGAACTATCTCTTCGCTTATGTTGGTACATGACGATGGCAGGGTACGACTACGGGCCAAACCAGATGAAGCGATGGACCCTTCTTGCCAGCAGGGTACCCTTCAAGCTGGTGGAGGTGGCATTCTCGTCTGGAGACTGTTTACGTGGACTGAAATGGGACCCGTCGTTCGTGTAATATTGTCCCTTGCTATCGCTCCCGGATTGTTTTTGAATGGTTGGATGAGCACTCCACAGACGTGACCTTGGTTTCCTTACCTGCTAGGTCACCTGACCTCAATCCCATCGAGCAGATCTGGGATGCCATCGAGAGAGATGATCGAGCCTCAGATTCCCTCCATCAAATCTTCGTGAACTGTCGGGGTTTGTTCAGGGGCCTTGGGTTCGTATGGCTCCCCAACGCTTCTGGTGTCTAGCGAGTCCATGCCGAGACGAGTCGCCGCCGTAATCAGGGCGAAAGTTAGTGCTGCTTACTATATAATAACAGTAACAACATACAATGTGACCCAAAGTTATCGGATACCTGTATTTTTGCATTCCAACCATGATTTACTGAAAATGGTTTTGAACCTCCCTTCGTTTTTATTACGGCCTCCACTCTCCAAGGAAGATTTTCCATCCGATTTTCGTAGATAGCCTCAGCAATTTTCATCTATTCTTCCCGGAATGCGTTTATGGGATCAGCCGTAGATGTTGCTTAGCCCACAGTCGTCACTCCATTTCATTCGACAGGTTTTTAATGGAATTTATATCTGGACTCTGTACAGGTTCATTTCTTCAACTCCTGTCTCCTCAAACCATTCCTTTGTGAAAAGGAGCACTGTCATGAATAAAAAAGTCGGTCTCTTTTCCACAAAAGGTTTATTTGGCATGGATATGTTTATTTCGACTGCAAGGCAGTCTTTATTCAGTGAAATGGTTTCACTCTGAAAGCACCATCGAGTTTGTATTTGCTTCGCTTACACGGTGGTTCTAGCATGAAAACCACCTCGTTTATTGTTAAAACTACTGTCATCTTGAAGTCAGTACCTTGAGACATGTATCAAAAGAATTACTAATGGTTCATTCAAAACAATGCCCATTCATGAAAACTGAAGGCGTTGTGCTCAGAGTAGCACGAAAGATGAACCACATAGAACAAGATGGCATTTGTGTTTTTGCAATGTAGGATAACCCTAACTCTTTCAATAAATTGTTTCATTCCCTACAACTCATGTATAGTGGTTTCACTGTTTAAAAGACACACTGTTTCATTTTTAAAAATACATTGTTTCATAGTTTTTGACTTTGTCCATGTTTTCAGTTGTTAAATAGGTATAGTAATGAAGAACATTTACCAAATTATTTGTATTTTGTATTGTTTTAATATGTGCATGAAAGGGTTAAATAGATACACAATGCCGTAAATTCAATAAAAAATATATTTTATGATTACATTTTCGAAATAAGCCCCAGGAGCTATGAAACCTAAAGCAGATCAAAGCACCACACTTGCTTGCTATATCCAATTCATCTATGTCTAATGCTTTAAAGTGGCAGTCATCACCGAGCAATTGGTAACAAACTGGCCAAGAATTATAAAAACATGTGTGAGAGATATGTAAATTTGTTTTATTCCGTTTTAATGCAAAAGTAGTTTGAGGTCATTTGATTAAAACGTATCTATATATTTAAGTTACAAGGCTGATTCTTTAGACAATTCGTTGTAGAAAACTATTGCATCTGTAAAATTCATTTTGGTCTTAAATGAAAGGTCTTGGTCTCTAGATTTGTCAAATTTAGTTTTCCTGTCCATTATTACCATAAATAAGCGCTAATTTACAATTCAAAATTCCTTTAAGTGCATGCGTAATAATAGGATAAAAACTGACAATTTTGCATTATTCTTGCACGTTTAACCATTGTTGGCGACGGATTAAAACGTCACCTGCTATTGTCGTCTGAGCATCTATACATATAAAAGGCAATGTAAGTATGTTTGTCCGGTTTTTAAAGGCAACTTAGAAGTAAGCTATAAAGTTAAAATTTAACACACAGCCGTATAATACTACCCCAGTGATGGAAAAAATCTAAAACTGGGGTTAAGTATCTTAAAAACGTAAAAATTAATAATCTTTATATTTATATATATGAAATAGACTTTGTTTATATTTGTTTTTTGTTTCCTTGCATGTGTGAACAATCAGCCCGTGGTGTTTGCGTCAACAATCGGCTGAGTTGATGAAATTAATACATGCCGCAGCCACGTGACCACCGACAGAGAAGGCCTCCGCATTGGAACTTATACATTGTTACATCATCATATATAGTGCATTGTTATTCGTATTTCTACCAAAAATAATACCTGAATTTGCACTATGATGATGTAGCAATGTATTACATTTCAATGCGGAGGCCTTCTCTCTCGGTGGTCAGGGCAACCAACAAGTCACATTCGATATCAAAAGTAAGAGATACCGAATGTAGTTTAAGAGAACGATAGCAGGGAAGAGGGAGGATAGATTCTACTTCTTCCATGACGATAGTCTCAGCCGCACATACCAGGTACAAGCTGAGGTACACAACAGGCTTTTTATACACTTTTTATGGAAAAGCGCGGGAAGATCATTTGCCAATGTGCTTCGCCGGTGCATTTTTGATAAAGAAAACCGTGTTCCCATTGGCTGAATTTGCCCGCCAAAACAAACGCTCCGAAGTAACCGCCGCTAACGAACTCGGCTAGTTGCCATGAAGACCAGGCTTGGAGCGTGGGAACACCTCCCCTCCCTTTAGAAAACGAAAGTGAAGCAAATTTTTTTAATAAAAAGCATACAAACTATTCAAAATTGTGAATGCAAAAGATAGTTGTAAAAGAGATATGATTTTAAATGAGAGATAATACATAATAAAAACTGCTGATCAAGTTTTTGTGATGAACAAACAATAAAACGTTGATCTTTTGTGGTGTGCAACAGATCAACGCCATGAGAAATAGACGCAGATTTGCATAAAAAATGTAGATCTGCGTGAGATGAATCTCAGATTCATCACACCATAACCATGAATATCGATTTTTTTTTTATCAGTAATTATTATTTTTTCGAAATCTGAGGTACACAGTGACCTTCCTCATGCTTTGAAGGTCAAGTATGCAAAATTTCATCAAGATTGGAATAAAACTATAGATTTGTATAAAAAAACAAACCCACAAACAAACATCCTTCTTTGTATATATACAGGGTGGTCCATAAGTCTGTCCCCCCCTTTTATTTTTGAACCGAAGCAGATATGTCAATTTTGATGAATCCAATGAATAGGAAGTTGTGGGTGGCCTATCCCATGGTGCACTTTTCATCATCCCAAATATGCAAATTAGGACACATTCAAAATTTATCTCAAAAACCGTAAGGGATAGAGAAAAAAACCCAATTGCAAACTTGTTCAGCATAAAAAAACAAACAAAACAAAAAAAATATCATCCAAATCGGACCAACGGTTCCCAAAAAAAGTTAATTGCAAATGCTAATTGGCACTCACATTGCATTTGCATCTTCCTGTCCCCCCCCCCCTGTTGGGTTTTATCCACTAGCCCTTTAAATGCTGAAGCTTTTTGATGAATGGGGAAGAAACTGCCAATCAGGTCTGAAAAATGGCAGAATACAGTAGAAAAGAAATGGTTGGTATGGTTTTATGTTTTGGATTTGCACATAATTACAAAGGTGCAGCCAGGGAATACCAAGTTAGATATCCCAATGCTAGAGTTCCCACTTCTAAGACAATTCGCCAGGTTGTTCAACGATTTCAGCAAACAGGAAGTGTCAGTCATCAGACCCGGCAAGGTAGACCAACAACTGTCACATCAGAGGACTCTAGCACAGCCATTTTAGCTGCTGTTTATGCTAATCCTCATTGTAGTACTCGATCAGTTGCTGAAGAAGCTGGCTGCAGTCATCAATCAGTATTAAGATTATTTCATATGCATGGATTCCACCCTTATCATGTCCACTGCCACCAAGGATTGAAGCCAACAGACTACGATTTTCGTCTTGAGTTCTGCAATTGGCTGCTAAATCGCATCGACGATGACCCAGGCTTTCTCAATTGGGTCTTGTGGTCAGACGAAGCCAGCTTCTCTCGAGATGGTCTGGTTAATAAACACAATCTCCATTATTGGGCAACAGAAAACCCTAGATGGTTACGAGAAGCTGTGCACCAGGTGAATTGGAAAGTGAATATCTGGTGTGGAATCATCAATGGTGGATTGGTTGGTCCATTGTTCTACGAAGGGACGTTGACAGCTGCACGATACAGAGACATGATAATAAATGTTGTAGTGGCAGAATTTGCAGATGAGCTTCCTTTAGCATCACTTCGAAGGGTATGGTATCAACATGATGGGGCTCCAGCCCATTCAGCGGCAGCTACTTGTGATCATCTCGATGCAATGTTTCCAGGTCAGTGGATCGGCCGGGGTGGCCCAATTCATTGGCCTGCACGCTCATCAGATCTTTTCCCTAATGACTTCTTTTTGTGGGGTTACCTTAATGACAATGTTTATGCCACTCAGCCAACTTCTATGCTGGATTTGCAACAGAGAATTCAGACTGCCTGCCAATCCATTACATTTGATATGGTAACAAGAGTGATGGCATCTTTGAAACTACGTGCTCAGTTGTGCATTGGTGCTGAAGGGAATCATGTGGAACATACCCTTTAGAGTGTTACCAACATGATTCGCTTTGGTTTGGCCCAGTTGGCTTTTTTTTAGTTTGAGATGGTTATTTACTTTTTTTAACTTTTTTGGGGAACCGTTGGTCTGATTTGGATGATTTTTTTTGTTTTGTTTGTTTTTTTATGCTGAACAAGTTTGCAATTGGGTTTTTTTCTCTATCCCTTACGGTTTTTGAGGTAAATTTTGAATGTGTCCTAATTTGCATATTTGGGATGATGAAAAGTGCACCATGGAATAGGCCACCCACAACTTCCTATTCATTGGATTCATCAAAATTGACATATCTGCTTCGGTTCAAAAAATAAAAGGGGGGACAGACTTATGGACCACCCTGTATATAGATGTAGACTATTGCGATACTAGCGCCAGCAGTTAGACGCTTAGTGAATTTCACATCATAATTCGAGGCCTTCTGGATTAACTGTTAATCCCGAAGGCCTCGCGCAACCTGTGCGGTTTGTCTGCTTACTAGTTTTCACATTCGTTTTGACAATAAGCTCAACTTTTCAAAATTAAAAAGCATGTTTTTTCAGCGATTCAATCGCAAAAGCCTACACATTGTTAACCACTGTTAAAGATTCTTAGCATTGGGGAAGTTATGAGTTCTAAGACCATACTATAGGCGCATTCTCCATCGCGCACGAAACGCACAATCGTGAGAGTGAGTCACGTGATCAGTGCGAATCGTGCAGTTCAATTCAAGGAGTTTAGGCAGCCCCAAGAAGAACAGAGCGTTAGCGATAAACCCGCGATTTTGCAAATGGCGAATTGTGATAGAAAAGTTTCGATACCATGTCAATCTTAATACCATACAAACGGTTGTAAATTGTAAATACACATTGTAAATACCTTTGGCTAGTGTGTTTCGTGCGCGCACGAAACACACCAAACGCACGATAACTAAACGCACTGGCAATGAAGAACAGGGTGCACGAAACGCACAGAGCGATGCGGAACAGCTAGTGCGTCCACAGCGTGCATATTGTGCAGATCTTGCGCGATGGAGAATGCGCCTTATCTATTGGATCTGGTATAATTAACTTCGAAAAGGGTCTCATTGTTGGTGCTCATCTAGCTGAAGCACCTGACTGTATTTTCGAAACGTGCGATATCCAGAGTGGTCGACAGTTCGAAAAATGATCCGCGATCATTGTCTAAAAGGGGTAACTGTGGCTCAATCAACATCTATTATGCAAAAATTGACAAATGATTTCAACCAAGAGTGTTCGCGACCTATATCTGGCGGAATTATGCACCGGGAATTGGAAAATCTATGCCTATACGATAACGACGGATTTCTGCAAAGAATAGAAGAACTTCGTCTACAGAAGTGTCTGGAACTTTATGCTGGACACGTGAAAGTTGGAAGAAGGTTAGTGGTCTGACGAATCATTTAACAATCTTCGGTTGTTTGTGTCGACGGTAGGCAGAGGGTTTGGCGGCACCCCCTTGCCTTATTACGACAATTCAAGGTTCTTTGCAGTGAACACATTTTGTGGAACCTCTTCTGCTTGTATAGAATGATCCCCAAATATTCATGGAAGGTCGGGCGCGTTTCACGGATACCTGAACATTGTTGCCGACCAAGTCCATTCTGCAATGCTGGATTTTTATTCTGCCCGTGACGCCATCTCAATGACGACAATACTACTATTTAACGGGCACAGTTGGTTCAGCAGTGATTTAGCGAGCACGAAGATGACTTCCGTCTCAGAACCCAGATCTGAATCCCAACAAATCTGCTAAAAGAATTAAGGAAATGTCTGGTGAATGCTTGGTCTTCCAATGACTCTATAGCAGCTTGCACGTATGCTGTAATTCGGTCCATAGGGAGTCCAATAAAATATTAAACACATATTTCTAATTCATTGGCCAGTGTGTATTGATCATCAATTGACACTCAATGATGACTGTGAATTAAATATGAACGAGGAATCGATAACAGGTCAGATCTGATCATGACAACACATCTGCTGAGAAGATAATAAAAATGTAAATGCTCTGCTCAATCACTTCTCATATTCCTATGGTTACTGACAATGGTAGATGTATCATTTTTATATACGTATATGGAGCAATTTACGTTCAGAAGAACGTATCAGAAGAAATGTATTTTTAAAGATTATATGAGTACCTGAGAAGTTGGCGTGACGGAAGTGATTAAAAAAGCTCGGTCCCTTATGAATCACTTAGAATCAGGTACCCTTACGATTGTAAATTGAAGAGTGACTCTGCAAAACAATGTTAAATCCAATTTTAAATTAATTTGCAACAACTTGTGCTGACGTTTGACGTCATAGATTCCTACATGTTGGCCACTATTTGGTGCAAATCGAGTGGAAATTTTTCTTAGTATGAGTGGGGGAAAGTTAGCATGACGGTGCAAAATAAGTTAATTCCACTGCTGTGTTCGGTGCAAATCGTGCTAAATTTTCTGGCCAATCACAAACTGCGAGCGAAGGCTTTCTACGTCATTCTTC
Source organism: Rhysida immarginata (assembly GCA_023313115.1). Classification (NCBI taxonomy): domain Eukaryota; kingdom Metazoa; phylum Arthropoda; class Chilopoda; order Scolopendromorpha; family Scolopendridae; genus Rhysida; species Rhysida immarginata. Next base: position 2,226,104 of record JAHWFO010012261.1, on the reverse strand, counting down.
GTGAGAAGAAGACTGTTCCAGATGTAAAGCTTATTGCCGTTGATCTACAGCAGGTCCAAGTCCTTCCGAAGCTGCCAATTCAAGAGGGCATTCTATTCACGTCAGCTTAGTCTCTACAACTTTGAGTTGTGCGACGTGTCCTCCGACCACTCCTTCTCCTACACTTGGACGGAGAACCAGTCCGAGCGTGGCAGCAACGAAGTAGCCAGGGCTATATTCCATTATCTCAGTGAAGTTCTCCCCCATGATCCGGAATTCGACTCAATCAGACAGATCGTTCTTGCAAGTGATGGTTTCGGCGGCCAAAACAAAAACACTATTATTCTAGTCATGCTACAGAGTTGGCTGTACGGAGCGCCCAACAACAGACTGAGTGTGACGATGGTGATTCCCATCCGAGAGCATAGTTTCTTGCCGTATGACGGGCTTTTCGGGCGCATTCGTCAAGATCTGAAACCAAAGGACACGATCCTAACATTTGCAGAGTACCACCAGGTTTTCAGTGACCATTCCAGTAAAGTATTTGTGTTTCCTAGAGACTGGGAGGTCTGTGACTGGAAGGCCCGGTATGCACATTATTACAAGAACCTTCCATCCATCCAAATAGCGAAACGAATAGACCTGTTGAAGAAAACAAAGGAGAGAAGCGGTATGGCAGTTACCGTGCAAAACTAGTCAGCTTACCGCGTGAACACTGGAAAAAAATGTACGTTGCTAAAACGACGAGCCAAGCACAACGGGACCACACTACTTGCAACAGAACCAAGCAGGCACATATCCGCTGCCAAAAAGAAGGACATAACATAACTTCTGCTCAAAGCGTTTGGATCTGAATGGCGGAATAACGATGATCTCAAAATGTACAAAGAGCTGACCGAATCCATGGAAGTACGTCTTGATGATGATATGCTGTCCTATGAATGCAACTGCACCGAGCCAGAACCTGACGCTAACCACGTATAAGCGGAATACACGGAATTGTGAAAGGTGTTCTTTAATACGCTGACCATTATAGACACTTTTACGTTCTGTATAAACAAAATAAAACACTGTTCACTGCAAAAAAAAGTTATATTTATTTTTTTTATGAAGCAAAATAAGTTAAATCCGGTCTTCCGTGCAAAACAAGTTAGATCAAGAATAAAACAGCACTGTACCTATCCTTCCTCCACAGCATGAAGTTTAATAAACGCACTGATACCTACGTAGACTAAACCTATCCTACTGGGATAGGTGTTGTGATTGGTGGTCGATTCGTTGTCAATAGAAACGTTTTTCACGTTTTGCGCAATATGACAAAAAAATGGATTTAACTTGTTTTGCAGAGCCACTCTTTAATTATCAGTTAGAATAGGGACTTAATTGGCAAGAGATTATATACGGAAAAAGCACGGATTAATTATCTAAAAAACATCTCTGCGTCACCAGTAATTTTGAAGTATTTAAAACATGTTCCCCTATTTTTTGCAGGCATTTACAGTGAGTTCATGTACAGAATTAATCAGCAAAAACACTACAAATGCTGAACATACGTGGCTTAAGTGTGGATTTCATTAAGATATGTTTATGGTCAATATCGCTGAACTGTAGTAGAACTTAACATGTTGACTGTGAACTACGAATAAACTTAATGATATTCTGGAAAATATCCCGCGACTGGAATCGAACCAGTCACCACGTGTATCACGCTCGTCGCCTCTACCAATTGGGCTATCACGGCAACAGTACAGTAAGGCTGTCTCCAAGTGTTGGAAGCCCAATGATGGCACGGGCACCCAGCTCGCAGATCGAAAATTCCGCCTTTCCAAATCATCAGAAAGCTGATGAACATATTTAAGAACATTTTTTCCAGTAATATCATTACCTTACACTTGGAACATTAATTCCAATTTTCGTTTATTAATTACTCATGTGTGTTCATCTGCTTTCTGATGATTCGGAAAAGAGGAATTTCCGATCTGCGAGCCGGGTGCCCGCCCTATCGTTGTGCTTCCTTCTTGACTACCTTGTAGTTTCTAGGACACTTGGAGGGTATCTGAAAAATTGCCTCCTGGACTATAACCCCCGGACAATTGCTCTTCGACAACAGTCCCTAGGACAACTGCCCCCCAACAATTCAATTAGCATTTGCAATAGCAATTCAGTGACGTAATGTCCAGGAAAATATAGGGGGAGTTGTTTTTTTTTTTAACACAAATCACGCGACTGATTGATCAAATCAATTTCGTAATAATTTTTAGTAATTAGAAATTTATTTATGCAGAGCAAGAGGTGGTATTTAATTTCGTAAAGCTCCAACCAAAAACAGAGTATAATCAATAAAATTAAAAATAAATGTCAAATAAATCAAGTCAGCATTAATGATATGAAATTTGTTAGCTTCTAGCATAAAATCATTAATGTTTGTAATAAAAATATTAAAATAAACAATTGACTATAGATAAATAACTAAGCAATGAATAATGTTGAAACAACTAATGACGTACATTAATTATTTTTTATAATACGCTAACGTACAGGGATGGACAAAATAATATGAAAACTTTTGATTTTAGACGTTTTGCCGAACATCTAGAACCCTGGTTCCCAACCTGGGGGTCGTGAAACCTTCTCTGGGGGGTCGCCGAGCTAGGATAATTTGAGATTTTTTTTATTTCCTCATATACCACCCTATTAAAAGGGGGTCGCGAGTTATTAACTTTTAGAAAAGGGGGTCGCGATTCGAAAAAGGTTGGGAACCACTGATCTAGAAAGATACTTGACGAATTATCCTGAAATTTCAGGGGTGTAAAGAGGTGTAAACTCTTTGTAGTATATAGCGCAAAATCCACATTTTAATCTATAAACTCCGGAACGGGAGAAATTGTGCTGTTTCTATCGATAAAATTGGCACAGACTTTACAACACAATAAAAGGAGAACAGAGTTTCCGACTAGTTTCCCGGCTTTATCAAGGAGACACACAAGGCAATCGACATCGAACAGTGTAGTGTATCGGTATTCGTGTGGAACTTAAAGCATAGCTTCCATAATCTCACCCTTCATAATCATATTCCAAAGGAATTACACTGAACTAGAAAAGAAGCCTAATGTACCCACAAAGGTCATCCAAAGTATGAAAGAAGAAAATGGCCTCCTCTTGGTGGAGGGAAATTTGATTGACGATTGTCTGAACTAAGAGTATATCACATAAAAAAACGCCACAAGAAAACGAAAAATACTTATGAAACCCAGTAATCTGGGAAGATGACATTGTCAATGTCATCAAAACTGACATCAAGGATATGTCTTGGATTACTATGCCTTTTTTATGTAGAGACTGTTTTAAAATGCCTGAGACTAGATCGTTATCATGATTTACCATAATAGGCAGCACGGTTTTCATGAGCTCTTGAACATATTTCCCGACGTGGGTCATATCGAAATCATTATGAATGGAGTAATTGCGAGCAATTCTCCTATCTAATTGTGCAATAGTCCTTAGGGTAATGTTCTGGAAAGTTTGGAGTTCCTTCCATCTTGTCTTGCAAATTGTAGCCCAGACGGGCATGCCATATAGCAAGATGACACGAACAATTATTTTGTATAACAGTAGTTTGTGATACACACAATCGACAATCGAACAGTGAAGTGTACATTTCTTCGGGTGGGTGGGACGAAAGCAGTGCTTTCACGAAGCTCACCTACCAGAATAAATCAGGCCCGTAGTCAGGGGGGGGGGGGGGGGGGGGGGGGGGCGACCCCAAACCCATGCAAAAAAGTGCCCCCCCCCCAAAAATAAAAAAAGGCCCGACTCAGTGGAATTTTTAAAAAAAGGGCCGGAATTTTTTAAAATCCACCCCCCCCCCCCTCGAAGATAACGTTCTGGCTACGGCCCTGTAAATTCCACATGAAATACACTGAAATAGGCAAGAAGCCTGACTAACCCCAGAGGTCTTCCACATTAAGAAAAAATAATAAGATTGCCGATTGTCAGAAGATTGGGAGAGGAGGCGGGTGGTATAGTAAGATTGGGTGGTATCACATCTTCCAATAATCCGGGAAGGAAACGTTGCCAATGTCTTCGAAGTTGACATCAAGAATATGCCTCGGATTTCTATACTTTGTACGCCACTTCATTACCATCGGGTTGTTTAGAATTCCAGCCACCAGGTCATTGTCATGGCTCTTCATCGTCTGCACCATGTTCATCATGAGATCTTGCACACACTTACCAAGGTGAGTCATGTTCATATCCGAGTGTATGGATTGGTTTTTCACAGTCCTTCTGCCAAGCTGGGCGATGGTCCTCAGGGTAACATTCTGGAACTACTGGAGTTCACTCCATCTACTTTTACATATGGTGCCCACGCCGGCATGCCAAAGAGGAGGATGGCCCGATTCATCGTCTTGTAAAATAGCAGATTATTGTCGATGCTGAGGGCACTGTTTCGACCCAGGGGGTCTAGGCTGAACTCATCGACAAGCTGTCGATCTCGACAAAATCGTCGATAAGTGGCATATTACACATTTATACACAAGTTTACACACGTATGGTTAGATGATATACTCTGATATACATAGGTTTACACACATTTACACATAATTTTACACATTTATCCATGTATACACATAAATACATACATAAACACATACCTGTAAACACACTATAATATTATTTTCACAGTTCAAGTTTCGTAGCACAAGAGAGTACTTCATGTATGTAAATATTTTTAAACAAGTTTTTGTTAATATTTTTAGAAAATGTGTATTCTTGAGCTATGTGTATTTAGCCTGCAGGCCGGAAACTAAGAAAAAAAGATTTATAAGTTAAAGAAAGATTTATAAGAAAAAAAGTGAAGATAGTTTTTAAGAAAAAAACTTTGGACATCGACGAGAGTAGACTGATAGGTCGGTAGCTCGCAGGAATTGCAGGATTTTGCCCCTGCTTGGGGATACTTAACACAATAGATTGCTTCCAAGGTGTCTGTAAGTAGGAAAACTTCCAACAGTCGCTTATGATATTCGAGATGTCATTAATAATGTTGTTCGGCAGATTCCTTAGGGCGTTATTACTTACCTTGTCTCTTCCTGGAGCCTTCCTCAGTTTGAGATTTCTGATGATGGCAGCTATCTCGCCAGTCTAGATGTCAATCTTCGATGTAAATTGCGGGACTTCATCAAGCTTGACAAGACCGTCTTCCACACGCTGGGACATGAGTTGACTCTCGGGATTACTTGTATCAGGAGTAACAAACTGCATCTCTAGGGAATCTACAATTAGTTGTACTTTATCCTGATTAGTTTGGACGTAATTACCTTGAGGGGTGCAAAGTGGAGGAAGCGTATCATCCTTCTTCTTCTGCAGAGCTCTAGCCATGCTCCAAATGGAATTGTCGCGAGCCGACAAGCTTTTCAGCTTGTCATTCCACCTTGCGTCGCGTAACTCTTTTATTTCTTCCTGGACTCTTCGTACTAACCTGTTATATTTGGTTTTTAGCCAAGGTACACGATAACGTTGCCAAAGCCTACGGGTTCTGTTTCCTTCTGCGATCAAGTGTTGGATTCCTGGGGTAAGCACAATTCGATGAGGAGATTTATTTTCCAATGGATAGACACTAGCTTCAGTGGCACTATTTATTCGCCTGGCGAAGTCTTCAACACGTTGATCGATGTCTTCCGTACAGTTTGCTCTATCGAGTTGGCCGTCATGATCCTTGAGGATTTCTTTGAAGAGCTTCCAATCTTGCTGATGCTTGACTTCTTCTCTGAAATTGATATTGACATTGTCAAGGTTTAACGCCACAAACTTGTGGTCAGAAGAAAGGTCATCAATCGTGAAGATGTTGTATGGCTTGAAGAAACCCTTCATCAGTGCGATATCCAACACGTCACTTATAGGGGAATGGTCACAATGATGTGTGCTGTCCGCCACTGGCCCTGCAACAATGATGTCATCCTTACTTTGTATATACTGGTATAGAATCATGCCATTGCAGTTCCGTGTTCTGGAGTTCCAGCTTGGATGTTTGGCATTAAGGTCACCAGCCAGTATAACTGGAACGTCACCATCGAAGAGTTCATCGAGATCGCTGACGTCGAGAGTATGTTAAGGTGAATTGTACAGCGCCACGAATTTCACTTCACCAAGGGAGACGTCATTGATGATGATGGACGCCAATTCAATACCTGCGTAAGATTTGGAGACCAATTCTTGATGTTTAATTCCATTCTTGATGATGATCGCAATACCACCAGAGGTACATCTTGTAGTGTTTGGAGTAATACGAACGTTGGGGTACACACAATAACCGGGTAGCTTGAAATCTCGGCTTGGCTTGATGTATACGTTAAGAGAGTCACATTTACTCCCGCCGCATACCCGCGCTTCAATGAATTAAATTTCGGCTCCACCACGATCGAGCTCTGTTCACTGGCATAGCTGAACAGTCTCGTACTTCCTACGCCGCCGTTTACCCACGCTTGAATGAAAGCAACGTTTCAGAGAGGAAAGCAACGTTGATTTTCTGCTTCAACAAAAAGTTGTGAAACTCTATACACTTTCGGGGAACCCCCCTAGCGTTCCATATCACGCACCGAAGTTCACCTTTGTTGATCTCAGTATAATGTCGTGTAGCCATGATGAAATTAGTTGGTCTTAAGGAGCCCACTCAACTGTGGGTAACGTTTGCCTAGATTTATAAACAAATGACATGTTTGTCCAATTTGATCATACATACCTTGTAGGTCCTTAATGTGGAGACCTTTTTCTTCTAGCGTAGACACTGCAGCTGCATAGGATTTGTCCGCGGTCACCTTGGAACTATGCATTCTTTTAACCTGGGGATATTTTGGACATTTTGTATAGCTTGACGTGTGCTGTCCTCCACATCTTATGCACTTCGGGGGTCTTGTCCTTTAATCTTGGGGCAGTCTCTTGACTGGTGGGCCTCTGCGCATTTGTTGCAACGAGGGTCTTCTGTATACGTGTCCGAAGCGCAGGCTGTTGTAACACTGTAGTGGCTTCTTGTTCCCTCGGAAGACTTCTACTAGAACAGCTAGTAGACCGATACGAGTGACAGTCTTCAATGACTGGTTATGTTCGCTATTGGGGAGCAGAACCAAAACCATAGGCATATCTATTAATTCTGTGGCTTTCCTAAGCCGGATTACCTTTTCCGGGAAGTAGTTAGCTCTTCTTGAAGGTCTTCTAGATCGTACGTAACATCAACATTTCGAATAATAAACTTCAACACCTTCTCGGTCTTCAGTTGACGGTGCTGAATTTTCAAAATATCGTCAGCTTTGATACCAGCGACAAGCTTCTTATAGATAACTTCGTCTAGACATTTCACTTACACTGTCTGTGCTCTGCCTGTATGCATTACGGTTTTTTCTAGAGGTACATGCTTCTTAATCTCGTCCAAAATTTCTTTAAGAGGCTTACCATGAGTGCGGATGATAATTGGTGGGACATATGAACTTTTACTTACCTTCTGGCTGATATTTTTGGCCGAGTCCTTTTGTCCATTTCTGCTGCGGTTTTCTCTGGCGGGAGTAAAAACTTCTTCATTGACGTTGGCGATCTTTTCAAATTATCTAACCTCGCCTCTTTCCTGATACACACAATCGACAATCGAACAGTGAAGTGTACAATCGTTAGGATGGGACGAAAGCAGCGCTTTCACAAAGCTCATCTAACCAGAATAAACTCCAAATGAAATACACTGAGGTAGTCAAGAAGTCTAACCAACCCAAGCGGTCTTCCATATTATACAAAAAAGAAAATAAGATTGACGATTGTCAGAAACGAGAAATAAAAAATACAAGGAAAAATAAGATTATCACATCTTCCAGTAGTCTGGGAAAGAGACGTTGCTAATATCTCCAAAATTGATGTCAAGAACGTGCCTCGGTTTACGATACTTCGTATGCCAGTTCATATTCATTGAGTTCTCCAGTATCCCTTTCACAAGCTTATTGTCGTGAGTCTTCATCTTCTGTATCATAATCAAAAGGAGATCCTGTATAAACTTACCGATATGGGCCATGTTTAAATGGAGGTGGATGGATTGGTTTTTCACCGTCCTTTTTTGAACAGAACAAGAGGACATAAGTCTTTATATACAGAAAATATGGTACAGAATCAGAACATGATTGGATGAGAAATAACAAATAGTTAATAAATAAATTATGCAGTGGCGACATTTGGATAGAGAAGGACCCAATAACAAATGAAACAGCACTATGGACCCCTTACTCAACGATTAAACGTCTCTCATCTATAAGATGTTCCACACCAATCGGAAGTTGGCCGTAAACCTACCACCGTCTACCGTAAACCCACCACCGTTTACCGTAAACCCACCACATCATCTAATTTAATCAACTCTTCTTCTTCACACCCTCCTATCCATAAACAAGCCTCCCTCCGTTTCATCATCGACCGTGTCCTCAAGTTACCCCTCAATCCTTCTTCCCGTGCCACCGAATTCCGAACTATACGCGCCCTCGCCTTAAAGAATGGCTACACTACTTCCACCTTCTCCCGTATTCTCCAACGAAGGAAACTTACCCTCTCCAACCCTGAACCTCCTCACCCATCCCCACCCAAGAAATGGGTATCCTTGCGATTCATTAGTCCTGATTTTTACCACCTTTCTCTCCTCACTCAGCCTCCGAAGTTTCCTACCGCTCATCGACCCCGTGCTTTCGCTCTCTTAATCATCCCATCCAAACAGACACCTACAATTTCTCCCGTTCCGGAGTTTATAGATTAAACTGTGGATTTTGCGATAAATACTACATAGGTTTGTCGACCCGCAATTTCAATAAACACATGGACTCCTATAACAAACAAGATAATAAATCACACTACGCGAACCACCTTGCCTACACGGGACATGCCCCAAAACAACAAAGTGAAATTATGACCATTCTCCATCTATGCAACGACCCATTCAAGACCGCCACTCTCGAAGCTATTGATATCTTTAAAGCTAAGATCTCCTCTCCAGATCACCTCCTCAATTGCCAAACCGTTTTTGATATTTATTCTATTTTAAATTCTTTATCCGATATCTTGTAATTTTTCGATTTTTTGTATATTCACTTTTCTTTTCCATTTTATCATTGTTACCTTAGTTTATGTTAATTCTGGAAGAGTCTTCTACTAGGTCCGCGTTTTCAGTTTTTGTTTGAGTTATGACGTCACTTTTCCTTTATACAGGGTGATTCAGTCAATTTCTGACCATTTCACTCGAATGACGTGCATTAGGGATAAACAATTGAAAGAATATGAGCGCCATATCGAATTTCTAAATAGTTGGAGTTTGTATTGTTGCAACGGCGCTGCATGAAAATCGTATTATTGAAATATGGCGCCCGCTTTATCAACAGAGCAGAAATGCAAGGTTGTCGAATGGTATTTCGAGACAAAATCACCTGTAACCGTGCAAAGAAAGTTCCGGAAGGAGTAGAAGTGTCGAGACGCACCAGGCAGGCAAGCAATCATGGATTTTGTCAAGCAATTTCTTGACACTGGATGTGTTAAAGGCAAGAAAAAAGGCGGGAGCGAAGCTGTCGAAAATGTTCGCAGAAGGTTGGTCGATTCTCCTACCAAAAAATCTGTTCGCCGACTATCCATTGAAGAAGGGCTGTCGTATACCACGAAGGGGCGAATTTTGAGAAAGGATTTCCACCTGTTCCCGTATAAGATCCATGTTTATCAGGAGTTAACAGACACTGGAAGACAGAAGCGACAACAATTTGCGATGGAGTTTGGAGCAGAAATGGAAGCCAATCAGGACATTGTGGACAACCTGTGGGTGTCAGATGAGGCCTTCTTCCATCCGTCAGGTGACGTTAATAAACACAACGTTCGTTTTTGGGGTTCCCAGCACCCTCATGAGATCCATAAGCATCTCTTCATCCACGAAAGGTTATGGCTTGGTGCGCAATTTCCAAAAGAGGCATCATTGGTCCATTCTTTTTTGAGGGCACCGTAACGTCACAGGCTTACCTTAACATGTTGGAAACCTTCATCATCCCCGAGCTGCGAAGGAGGCGTATACCGCTTCGACATCAATGGTTTCAACAGGAAGGGGCTAGGCCTCACACCACTAAGTGCTAGACTTTCTCAATCAGAAATTCGGAAATCGTGTCATTTCAAACAGGTTTCCAGATCGATTCGGGGGTGGCTTTCTTTGGCCCCCTACGAGTCCTGACCTAAACCCATGTGATTTTTATCTCTGGGGGTTCCTTAAAGACAGTGTGTTCACTACAGCACCAAGAACCCTAGACCAGGGGGTCTAGGCTGAGCTCATCGACAAGCAGTCGACTGTCGACAAGTTTCGATGGTCACGTGGTTAATGACGCATTTGTCGATTCGAGCTAGCATGAACACGACTTGTCTACAGTGTCTACAGAGTCTACAGTGTACACTTGTCTACTTGTCTACAGAGTCTATAGTGTACAGACTCTACACCGTCGATTTTCGAGTGTAGACTTTGACCATCGACAACTGCCTACAATTCTGCCATTCTTGTCTACAATTCAAGAGCAGTCGACTATGCACTTGACGATCGTTATTTCAGAATTTAGCAACAGATTTCTTATTATAATCTTTTTTCCTTCGTTTCCGGCCTGCAGGCTAAATACACACAGCTCAAGAATACACTTTTTCTAAAAATATTAACAAAAACTTGTTTAAAAATATTTACATACATGAAGTACTCTCTTTTGCTACGAAACTTGAACTGTGAAAATGATAATATAGTGTGTCTACAGTTATGTGTTTATGTATGTATTTATGTGCATACATGGATAAATGTTTGAAATTATGTGTAAATGTGTGTAAACTTGTGTATATCAGTGTATATCATCTAGCCATACGTGTGTAAATTTGTGTATAAATGTGTAATATGCCACTTATTGACGGTTAGATTTTGTCGAGATCGACAGCTTGTCGATGAGTTCAGCCTAGACCCCCAGCTGCGACAAAGCATCGTCGACTGCTGCACCCTTGTGGATGCAGAAATCCTGGATAGAGTTATGAACAACTTCACCATTCTACTGCGAGCAGTTCAAAACGTTCGTGGTGGCCACATTGAGCATATCATCAAGACTTTTTCACGGGAATAAAAACTCCGAACTGCCTAAAATATCATACTGAAATGCTAAGTTTGTAAACATTAATGGGTCAATAAATCATAGTACTGAAATGGTCAGAAATTGACTGAATCACCCTGTATTTCAATCAATTTTCCTCTCAAGGTTTCCTTATAATTTCTTTTGTTATTGGTTCCTTATCCAAACATTCTCCTATCCAAATGTCGCCACTATATAATTTATTTATTTACTGTTTGTTATTTCTTCATCCAATCATGTTCTCATTCTGTAGCACAGTTTCTGTATATAAAGGCTTATGCCCGTTGGAGTCAGCTAGGAGGTAGGAATCAAGACTGAGGTTTCGAGATCAGTACACGAGGTTAAGCTCTTGCTTTCATCCCACTGTCACTGATACGCCCTTTTCAGGGCGAGATTCACCTCTTTGTACCGTCTATGTGCTGGTCCCTGGCGATGGAATTAGATTTCCCGTAAACCAGCCCATCAAGACACTCTTCTTACTTCTTCGCTCGCTGTTGGGTCCCTGGCGTTGGGATTAGCCTCCCCGTAAACCCAGCTTCGAACGAAGATCCTCCAGACAAACACTGCTGGGTCCCTGGCGCAGAATTACTTTCTCGCAAACCCGACTTTGCTGTTTAACTAGGTGCGTCCTTATAAGGACGGCCCCCCACTTGCGGCACAACACCTAGCTTTAAGGTTTCTACTTCTCCACTTCTAGCACCCTTTTGTGCTTCCACACAGCAGTTTCAATATGCCATCGGACGAGTTCTCTCACGAATTCGTGTACAAAGATGTCATCACCAGGGATAAGCGTTTCGCTGCATTCGATGCCATCCTCACTGAAAAGCAGGAAGCCCAGAAAGACTATATCTGTCAACAACTTATGAAGGAAATTGAAAAAAAATTTCAAGAAGAAAGGTTAGTACTTCTTAAGGAAATTGAATTCATAGTTAGTAAAGCTCTAGTAACTAATACAAGGGCGGCCATTCACGATAAGGAGCTGCCCCCAGAAATGGAGGAGAGTGTTAGCATGGATATCGGCTCACTTCCCGCTCCATCCGGGATCAAGAACGGTTCCAATCGGAAAAGAAAAACTGCGGACAACGCCTCCTCTGAAGACACCCCCTGGACCGATGAAAAACCCAAGAAATCCAGGAAAGAGACGAGGTTGGACAATTTGAAAACCATCATGAGCATCAACAATGATTTTGAGGCTGCCTCCAGAGATAAACGCCCAAGACGAGGACAAAGAGACTTGACTAAAAAAGACAACCAACAGGTAAGTAATAATTCTTATGTTCCTCCAATTATAATCCGTACGCATAAAAAGCCTGTCAAGGAAATTCTACAAGAGGTTGTGAAACACGTGCCTATTGAAAAGATCATAATGCATACTGGTAGAGCTGAAACGGTGAAAGTAAAATGCTTGGACGAAGATACCCACAAGAAGCTAGTCACCGGTATCAAAACCGATGGTATCTTAAAAATCCAGCATCATCAGCTGAAATCAGAAAAAGTGCTGAAACTGGTAATCCGCAATGTAGACGTGACATACGATCTTGAAGAATTTGCTGAAGATTTAAGAAAAATCAATTACTTTCCAGAAAAAGTAATTAGGTTAAGGAAATCCAGAGGCAGCATAGACATGCCTATGGTTCTAGTTCTATTGGCTAACACTGACCACAATCAGTCATTGAGAAACGTCTCCCGTATTGGGCCGCTAGCAGTGCTTGTTGAATCTTTTCGGGGAAACAAGAAGCCGCTCCAGTGCTATAACTGTCTTCGTTTCGGGCACACTTCCATGGGGTGCACGGAAGACCCCCGTTGCAACAAGTGTGCAGAAGGGCACCAATCAAGAGATTGCCCCAAAATTAAGGGGCAGGACCCCCCAAAATGTGTTAGATGTGGTGGTCAACACACTTCCAGTTATTCAAAGTGTCCAAAATATCCTCAAGTAAGAAGACTCCCAAGTGCTAAAGTGACCCAGGGAAGAACCTACGCTGCGGTAGTTTCAAAACCCGTTGAGGACGGCATCAAGGTCAACGACTTACAAGAAATGTGCAAGCAACTTGGAAGCGTCTGTCACCAGTTTACGATGCTAGGCAGACGATTCCCACAGATGGCTGGGCTCCTTACGACAAAGAAATAGCAAGATGGACTACCAGCATCATCAAGTGAGTATTAAAGGTGAGCTTAGGTGCATTATATGGAACGCGAGAGGAATACCTCGTAAGCGTGTGGAATTTCACAATTTCTTATTAAAAAACGAAATCGATGTGGTCTTCCTCTGTGAAACCCATCTCAGGCCGGGACAGGATTTCAAATTACCTGGATTTAGTGTCTACCGGGGAGACAGGACGGCTGCAAACGTGACTAGAAACCCTTCTGGCGGAGCTGCAATCATCATTCGTAAAGGCATACAGCACCAAGAGGTAATTTCGAACTTCTACACAGGTATGGAGGCAGCCTCAGTTATTATTAATGATATCTCCCTTGGCGAAGTGAAACTGGTCGCACTCTATAACTCACCCAAGCACAACCTTGGCTTCAGTGATCTCGATGAGCTTCTCGCTGGTGATATTCCAGTAATCATTGCTGGCGACCTAAATGCCAAGCATCCAAGTTGGAACTCTAAAGTAGTCAATAGCAATGGCGCAATTCTCTACAAGTATTTGCAGACCCAGGATGACGTCATTGCCGCAGGACCAGTGGAGGACACTTACTTTTGTGACCACTCTCCTTCCAGTGATGTTTTGGACATTTCTCTTATGAAAGGCTTCTACAAACCGTTCAACATCTTCACAATCGATGACCTTCCCTCCGACCACAAGCCTGTGGCCTTGATCCTTGACAACGTCAGCATCAAGTACAGGGTAGACATTAAACATCAGCAAGACTGGAAGCTATTTAAGGACATACTCAAGGGCCAAGACTCCTGTCTCGACGCTGCTCACAGCTTTGATGACATTGATCAAAATGTTGATAACATCACAAAGCGTATCACCGGTGCTGCTATAACTAGCGCCTGTCCATCAGAAAGCAAACCACCTAATCATCTTGAGCTTACCCCAGGTATCAAACGACTAATCGCTGAAAGGAACCGGATCCGCAGGCTATGGCAGCGTTATCGTGAACCATGGCTCAAAACAAAGTACAACAGGCTTGTGCGTAAGGTCCATGAAGAAGTCAAAGATCTTCGTGATGCGAGGTGGTATGATCGGCTTAAAAACCTGTCGACCCGTGATAACTCTATCTGGAGCATGGTTAGAGCCTTGCAGATGAAGCAGAAGAATGTCACGATTCCCCCGCTTCTCACCCCAGATGGTGATTATGTCCAAAGTGACCATGACAAAGCTCAAGTCATTGCAAACTCACTGGAGACGCAGTTTGTAACACCTGATATCAACCATCCTGAAAGTCAACTCGTGACCCAGCGTGTGGAAGGCAGCATCACCAGCTTCTTTGATGTCCCCCATCATCCGTCGCAGATCCGGATTCAGACTGGTGAAATCAACTCCATCATATGGAAACTGAAAAAGAAGAAGGCCCCAGGAAACGACAAGGTAAGAAACATTGCACTAAAGAATCTCCCGAAGAACGTTATTGATGACATCACGTCTCTAATTAATGACTGCTGGAAGTTCTCTTACTTCCCGACGTCCTGGAAGCAATCCACTGTCCTTAGTATCCCCAAACAAGGGCAAAATCCAGCTATACCAGGAAGCTACAGGCCTATTAGCCTACTTCCATCCATCTCCAAGGTTCTGGAAAAGACGATCCTCTTCAGGTTCCAAGACCACTGTAATGCTAGAGGGCTAGTCCGGCAGGACCAGTTTGGCTTTCGGGCCAATTACTCCTGCCAGCTGCAGTTATGGAGGCTCGTTGAAGACTTGAGTACCCCCCTTAACCTTTCCAGATACTGTGGGATAGTCTTTCTGGATGTCAGTAAGGCGTTCGATCAAGTATGGCATAAAGGCCTAATCTACAAAATGATCAGAGATGATTTCCCTCCTGATCTGATAGCGATGATCCAGTCTTTTCTTACCAATAGGACGTACCAGGCTAAGGTTGGTGAGAGTCTTTCCTCTCCCCGCGCAGTGAAGGCTGGCGTTCCACAAGGCTCTGTTCTCGGACCTATCCTCTTCAACTATTTTGTGCATGACTTTCCGAAACCCGAAAAGTGCAAACTGTACTTCTACGCAGACGACACTGCTATTATGACATGGGCGCACAAGCCATCCCTTGTTATCACTCGACTACAAAATGCCCTGAAGAGTTTTGAAAAATGGTTTGACTGCTGGCGACTGAACCTGAACGTAGGGAAGTGCAAAGCAATGTACTGTAACAAAAAATACAAGCGCCCTCCGGATTCTCTCGTCTTATTCAACAGGAAACTCGACTGGGTTGATAATTACAAGTACCTTGGTGTTGTCATAGACTCAAGGCTCTCGTGGAATCGCCACCTAACGTGCGCCCTGAACAAAGCGAAAAAGGCTAAATACAGCCTCTTAGCTCTCCTGGGACGCAACAGCTCCCTCAGCATTGACAATAAGCTTCTCCTTTACAAAACAATCGTTAGGACTATCCTGCTGTATGGCATGCCAGCGTGGACAACTATCTCCAGAAGTAGTTGGAAGGAGCTCCAATCGTTTCAGAACGTCACATTGAGGACTATTGCCCAACTGGATAGAAGAACCGCGAAAAATCAGGCAATCCATGGTGAATTCAACATGACTCATATTGGGAAATACATCCAGGACCTACTCAAGAATATGATCCTGAAGATCGAGAACCATGACAACGACTTGGTGAAGGGGATCCTGAGGCACTCAATGGAGATGAAGTGGCATACTAGGTACCGAAAGCCTAGACACGTTCTGGATGTAAATTTTGAGGACATTGGCAACGTTACCTTCCCGGAATACTGGAAGTTATGATACTCTATTTACCCCGCGGTTTGATGGTTTTGTCTGAATTGCTTTGCTTAGCTTCGTTGTGTCTCGTCTGACAATCGTCAATCTTATTTTTGTTTGCATAATGTGGAGGACCTGTAGGGTTGGCCAGGCTTCTTGCCTATTTCAGTGTATTTCCTTTGGCGTTATACTCTGGATTGATGAGCCTAATGAAAGCGTTGCTTTCGTCCCATCTGAACACATGTTCACTCCACTGTTCGATTGTCGATTGTCGATTGGAGTCAGCTAGGTTGTACATATGGATGGCAAGGACAGGACACAGGACTAGCTCTTCAAGGTACAACCTCTACTCTCTTTTCAGGTATCATTTCATTACTCTCATTTAACGGTGCGTCCTTTTCAGGGCGATATTCACCTTCTGTTACGTCTTATGTGCTGGTCCCTGGCGTTGGAATTAATATTCCCGTAAACCAGTACATCAAGACGCTCATTATCCTTCTGGGTCCCTGGCGTTGGGATTAATTTCCTCGCAAACCTAGCTAAGGACTTTTCATAGCATCTATTATTATTCTAATCATTCACGAATGGGTCCCTGGCGTAGAATTAACTTTCTCGCAAACCTGACTTGTTTTCTTTTTTCATTAAAACTAGGTGCGTTCTTCTTAGGACGGCTTCTTTAGCACACACCTAGCTGCGAGGTTACTCCCCCCCTGGTTCTATACAATTATATTTTAGGATTATGATGGCTTCTTCCAAATTAACCACGTTGGAGTCAGCTAAAATGCCATTGCTAGTGGCAGATGGTAAAACTGTGTCCTGCGAAAAGGCCTACCGGGATGCCTGCTTGGATGCTAGGTTTGCTGCTTTTGACCTAGTGTTCAACGAAATGTTAGAAGCTCTCCGGGATGAAATAAATGCTAAGTATAGGGCACTGGAAAAAAAAGTCGAATCCCTACATAAAAGTTTTGAAGAGAAGTTCGAAGGTATCAACAAGGAAATCAAGGACTCTCATAGAGATGTCATTGAAAAGATAAGCGAACTGAAGGAAGCCTTTGGGAAATGCTCCGGGACTCCGAAGGCAGGTAACTCCAAGGAAGATACACCTGTTGATAACAGCAAGGTAGGTAATGTTTTTAATAATATTGCCTGTGCTAAAAGTTTAGAGTCTATGGATATAATTGAAAATAGTGACTGCTCGACAAGAGAAGTCACTCTGATGGAACCGATGAAGAAGTGGATAGCAGTCCCTGGATTGGTGTTGCTAATAAAAAATTCAGAAAAGGCACGAGGGTCGATAACCTAAAGACCGTCTCCAGAGCAAACGAAGAAGTCGTCAGCGCGACTAGAATGAGGAATCCGAAGAATGTACAAGGTCGCTCGGCTAATAAAGACCATAGGATCACGAAGAGGTATGTACCGCCAATTATTGTGCGGACTCATGGCGTCCCGTTTAAGACGATTTTAACTGAGCTCGAGAAGCATGTTCCAGTAGAAAAGATCACCGTTCATACGGGCAGAGCTGAAACCGTCAAGGTTAAATGTGAAGATGAAGAAACACACAACAGGTTAGTCTCTGGAATTAAGTCTGATAATATTTTAAAAATTCAGCATCATCAACTGAAGTCGGAGAAGGTCTTGAAATACGTAATTCGTAATGTGGATGTTACGTATGACCTCGATGACTTCCAAGAAGACCTAAAAAGAGCCAACTACTTCCCGGAAAAAGTTATTCGATTGAGGAAAGCCAAAGGATATATTGATATGCCGATGGTTTTGGTTCTACTCCCGAACACCGAACACAACCAGTCATTGAAAAACATAACACGTATTGGGCCGCTGGCAGTTTCAGTGGAGGCCTTTCGAGGGAACAAGAAGCCACTACAGTGTTACAACTGCCTGCGCTTCGGACACGTATCCATGGGCTGCACGGAAGATCCTCGTTGTAATAAATGTGCTGAGGGGCACCAGTCAAGAGATTGCTCCAAGATCAAAGGACAAGACCCCCCAAAGTGCATCAGATGGACAGCACACATCAAGCTACACGAAATGTCCAAAATACCCCCAGGTTCAAAGGATGTCTAGTTCTAAAGTGACAGCAGGCAAATCCTATGCTGCCGCTGTGTCTACGCCGGAAGATAAAGGCCTCAACATCAACGACCTACCAGATATGTATAAGCAATTAGGACGTATCTTTCATCTGTTTTCTAATCTAGGCAAAAGTTACCCACAGTTGAGTGGGCTCCTTACGACCAACTAATTTTAGTATGGCTGCACAACGTTATACTGTAATCAACAAAGGTGAACTTCGGTGCGTGATATGGAACGCTAGGGGCATTCCCCGAAAGCGTATCGAGTTTCACAACTTTCTGATAAAGCAAGAAATCGACGTTGCTTTCCTCTGTGAAACTCACCTAAAACCAAGCCAAGACTTCAAGCTACCTGGATATTGTGTGTACCGTAAGGATCGAATGGCTTCAAATGCTGCAAGATGTGCGTCTTGGGGCGCTGTGATCATCATTAAGAAGGGAATTCAACACCAAGAATTAGTATCCAAGTCTTATGCAGGTATGGAATCGGCCTCCATCATTATCAATGATGTCTCCTGTGGTGAAGTGAAGTTCGTGGCGCTCTACAATTCACTTAAACATTATCTTGACATTTGCGAGCTTGATGAACTCTTCAGTGGTGACACTCCAGTCGTCCTGGCTGTTGACCTAAATGCCAAAAACCTAAGCTGGAACTCCAGAACGCAGAATTACAACGGCATGATTCTCTATAGGTACATACAAGGTGGCCCTGTGGAGGACACCTGCTACTGCGACCACTCCCCTAGTAGTGACGTTTTGGACATCTCGCTCTTGAAGGGTTTCTTCAAACCGTACAATATCTTCACGATTGATGACCTTTCTTCTGGCCACAAGCCTGTGGCGTTGAACTTTGACAATGTTGACATAAATTTCCGAGAGGAACTCGTACATCATCAAGACTGGAAGCTCTACAAAGATATTCTTAAGGACTATGGCTACCATCCCGACGTTGCTTACTGTACAGAGGACATCGATCAACTAGTTGATGACATCACCAGATGTATTAACAGTGCCATAGAAGCTAGTAAGTATCCATCAGAGAATAAACCTTCTCATCGAATCCAACTTACTCCTGGAATCCAACGCCTAATTGCTGAAAGAAACAGGACCCGTAGACTATGGCAACGTTATCGTGAACCTTGGCTCAAAACCAAGTACATAAGGTTAGTGCGAAGAGTTCAAGAGGAGATAAAAGAGCTCCGCGACGCTAGATGGAATGAAAAACTCAAAAGCTTGTCGGCTCGCGACTATTCCATTTGGAGTATGGTCAGAGCTTTGCAGAAGAAGAATGTTCGCTTCCTCCACTCCGTACACCACAAGGTGACTATGTGTAAACTGATCAGGACAAGGCCCAAGTCATTGCAGATTCACTGGAAATGCAGTTTGTTACTCCTACCAACGATAAGCCCGAGAACCAAATCATGTCTCAGCGTGTGGAAGAAGGTATTGTCAACTTTGATGAGGTCCCACAGCATTTAACGAAGAACAGCATCGAAGCTGGAGAGGTCGCCACCATCATAAGTAAACTGAAAAAGAAGAAGGCTCCAGGAAGAGACAAGGTAAGTAATAACGCCCTTATAAATCTCCCGAAGAACTTTATTGACTATCTCACTAATATCATTAACGTCTGCTGGAAATTTTCTTATTTCCCTGTGGCTTGGAAGCAATCTATTGTGTTGAGTATCCCCAAGCAGGGGCAAAATCCTGCAATTCCGGCGAGTTACCCACCTATTAGCCTGCTACCCAAGATGTCCAAAGTGTTGGAGAAAACGATTCTCGTCAGATTCCAAGACCACTTAATAGCAAATGACCTTTTTCGGGAAGAGCAGTTTGGCTTTCGTGCTTCCCACTCTTGTCCGATGCAGATATGGAGTCTCGTTGAAGACCTGAGCACCCCCCTGAACCTCTCCAGGTGCTGTGGGGTGGTATTTCTCGATGTCAGTAAAGCTTTTGACGAGGTGTGGCATGAGGGCCTTGTCTACAAAATGATCAGAGACAGGTTCCCTGACGATTTGATTTTGTTGGTGAAATCCTTTCTTGACGGCAGATCCTATCAAGCCAAAGTTGGAGAAAAACTTTCCACGCCCCATGTTGTAAAGGCCGTTGTCCCTCAGGGTTCTGTCCTCGGGCCTGTGCTATTTAATTACTTTGTACATGATTTCCCGAAACCCGATAATTGTAATCTGTATTTTTATGCGGATGATACTGCCGTTATGACATGGGCACACCAGCCGGTTCACGTTATCACTCGGCTGCAGTGCTCCTTGAAGCAGTTCGAAGACTGGTTTAACTGCTGGAAGTTGAACCTTAACGTCGGAAAGTGCAAGGCTTTGTACCTCAATAGGAAGCTCAAGCGTCCCCTAGATTCTCTTGTTCTGTTCAATAAGAAACTGGACTGGGTGGACAACTACAAGTATCTGGGAGTTATCATTGACTCAAGACTCATGGAACCGGCTTATGTCCTATGCTCTGAACAAAGTGAAGAGGGCTAAGTACAGTATCATAGCTCTCTTGGGTCGCAACAGCGCCCTCAGCATTGACAACAAGCTACTTCTGTACAAATCGATTATCCGGACCATACTCCTCTATGGCATGCCTGCGTGGGCGACTATCTGTAAAACCAGATGGAGTGAACTACAGTCATTCCAGAATGTTACCCTGAGGACCACTGCTCAGCTGGACAGAAGGACGGTGAAAAACCAATCCATCCACATGGATTTAAACATGGCCCATATCGGAAAGTTTATACAGGATATCCTTTTGGTAATGATACAGAAGATGAAGACTCACGACAATAAACTTGTGAATGGAATACTGAAGAACTCATTGAATATGAACTGGCATACGAAGTATCGTAAACCGAGGCACATTCTTGACGTCAATTTTGAAGATATTAGCAAGGTCTCTTTCCCGGACTAC
Source organism: Rhysida immarginata (assembly GCA_023313115.1). Taxonomy (NCBI): domain Eukaryota; kingdom Metazoa; phylum Arthropoda; class Chilopoda; order Scolopendromorpha; family Scolopendridae; genus Rhysida; species Rhysida immarginata. The sequence continues at coordinate 2,205,080 of JAHWFO010012261.1, read as the reverse complement.
TGGAAGATGTGATAATCTTCTTTCTCCTTGTGTTTTTTATTTCGTTTGTATTTTGTTTCTGACAATCGTGAATCTTATTTTCTTTTTTGTATAATATGAAAGACCGCTTGGGTTGGTTAGGCTTCTTGACTACCTCAGTGTATTTCATTTGGAGTTTATTTTGGTTGGATGAGCTTTGTGAAAGCGCTGCTTTCGTCTCATCCTAACAAATGTACACTTCACTGTTCGATTGTCGATTGTCGTTGTGTGTATCCGACACTTCCATCGTCGGCCCCCTTGAAGATACATACTACTGTGACCACTCACCTGTTAGTGATGTGCTTGTCATACGAGGGTTGGGGCATAAGTCATGGCAACTATTTTGTTTCAGAGCTAAGGGATGGTGTCATAAAATGTCATATGTCTCAAGGAAGCTGTGACTTCTATTATGTTTCCACAACATTAGATGGCTCCTTGAGTTCCTGATGTTGCGCAGAGAGCAATGTTAAATCAGTTCTCAGTCAACCGCCGTGCAAGATGGATGTAACCCGAGTTGAACAACGCTCGTATATCAAAACAGCCGTTCTCTATTTTGATTTCTGTTACTTATTCTGGAAAATGAAATCTGTAATCATGTTCCAGAATAAATTTTCCAGAAGCATGAAACATATGAAATATTACAGGCTTCATGATTCCAGAACATGAAACCTGTAATTTTGTCAACTACCTTAATAAACATGAGAAGCAAAGTGTTGGCGTGTTGTTAAATGTCCGTACATTTCGTCCATTCCTTGTTCTTTCATCTGTATATTTCACATTTTCCACCCATGCTTGAATTTTCATAAAAAAAAATAGTTGCCATGCCTTATGCCCCAACCCTCGTAGTTGTCCTCAAGGGGTTGTTCAAACCATACAATATCTACACAGTGAATGCCTTATCATCCGACCACCTCCCTGTTGCTTTAAATTTCGAGGAGATAAATATCGATCTGAGGGTAAATCTTCGTTACAAGCAGGACTGGAAATTTTTTAGAGAACTTTTAAAAGATAGTAGCATTCCATATCAGGACCCAGACAGCAGCAATGACATCGACGAAAATGTCAAAAATGTCACTCGCACCATTTTCATGGCTTCCGATGCTAGTGCTTCTCCAGTTGATTGCAAGCGACCAGATCATCTTGAACTTCCTCCCAGCATCAGGCAGGCTATTCAGGAAAAAAATACTTACAGAAGACTGTGGCAACGAACCAGGCTCCCGCATTTCAAGACGAAGTACAACAGGCTATCGCGGAAGGTCAGCGAGCAGATCCAGGACTTACGGAATCAAAGGTGGAATGACAAGATCAAGAGTCTGTCCGTCCAAGACAATTCTCTATGGAATACTGTCAGGGCCCTTAAAAGAACAAGGCCATTGACCTCCCTCCTCTACTTACAGAAAGCGGATTTTTTGTTAGCATTGGCCAGGACAAGGCTCAACTTATCGCCGACTCACTGAAAAGTCAATTCAATACGCCGAAGGAGACTAAATACGTCTGATTAATATTACTCATGAAGTCAAAGACGTGTGCGACAAGTTTGGCTTCTCTCAACGTGCTCTTACTCATCCTAATATCATTGACACCTCTGAAATTTTGAACATCATTAAGCACCTGAAAAATAAAAAAGCAGCCGGCATTGACACCATCACAAACAGTGCTCTGAAAAATTTGCCTCCTAACGTTGTTCGCATTATCACCAGGATCATGAATGACTGCTGGCTAAACGGCCACTTCCCTAGCGCCTGGAAGGACTCGATCATCCTCACTATTCCCAAGCCGAATTGCTCTCCAAGGTCTTTGAGCGAACTATTCTCAAGAGGTTTAACGACTTCTGCGAGGCAAACAACCTTATTCGAGGAGAGCAAATCGGCTTCCGCACAGCTCACTCCTGTCAGCTCCAGGTATGGAGGCTTGTTGCTGATTTGAACGGTCCTCTCAATCTTTCTATGTTTGGTGGTATCGTCTTTCTTGACGTTCAAAAGGCCTTTGATCAAGTCTGGCATGATGGTCTCATTTATAAAATGATTACTTGTGGCTTCCCTGATGACCTTATTGCCTTGATCCGCTCCTTCTTGACAAATAGGACATTCCGTGTTAAGGTTGATGACTCCTTGTCTGACCCTTGTGATGTTAATGCTGGTGTTCCCCAAGGCTCTGTCTTGGGGCCTGTCTTGTTCAGTTTCTTTATCCACGACTTTCCTAAGTTTACAAAGTGCAATCTTTACTTGTTTGCTGACGACGGGTCCATCATGACCTGGGCACGTAATCCAGTCCACGTCATCAGCCGTCTGCAAAAAGCTTTACACCAGTGTGAGAGCTGGTTCTATAAGTGGCGCTTACAGTTGAATGTTAACAAGTGTAAAGCCATGTTCATCACACGCAAACGCAAAACCTCTCCAAGGCCCCTCATCCTAAATGGTAGGAAGCTTGAGTGGGTTAAAAATTACAGTATAAGTACCTCGGAGTTGTGATTGATACCAAGCTCAAATGGAACGACCATGTCCAATATTCGCTTAACAAGGCTAAGAAAGCGAAGTTTAGTCTCATCGCGCTACTGGGGCGAAACAGCGCTCTCAGAGTAGACAGTAAACTCCTCTTATACAAGGTAGTGATTCGTGCCATCCTACTTCACGGTAAGCCTGCTTGGGCTTCCATTTGCAAATCAAGATGGAAAGATCTTCAGACCTTCCAAATGTTACCCTCCGGTCCATTGCTCAACTAGACAGAAGAGTTGCCAACAATCTCTCTACCTATGAAGATCTGGGGATGACCCACATTGGTTCCTATGTTCAAACACTTCTCAGGAACATGCTGCCCAAGATGGACCATCATGAAAATACTCTGGTTGCTGGTATCCTGGATCACTCACTCGTTATCAGGGGTCCCCTCAGGTTTCGAAGACCCCGTCATATCCTGGATGTCAATTTCGAGAACATTAACAAGGCCGAGTTTTCCAACTACTGGATCTACTAGATCCTAATTTTTTCGGATTCGCTATTCGTCAATTCACAATCTGATTCTCGTCCCTACCATGAAGGGACTCTTCTCTGGATGACTTAAGAGGTTCATCAGGCTTCTTTCCCACTTCAGTGTACCTCATTTGGCTTACTATTTGGGCGAGCGTGTAAAATGAGCTAAGGCTCCTGGACCACTCGTACTACTTTTTTCACTACACTAATCGATTGTCGATTGTCGTTGTGTGTATCCTTGATAAAGCCGGGAATAAATGGCGAAACTAGTCGGAAACTCTGTTCTCCCTTTATTGTGTTGTAAAATCTCTACCAATTTTATCAATGCAATGCCATTTTCAGGAAATTTGACAAACTACAGTAGAGACAACACCCTGCAATCAGAATATAAAAATTTCAGAAAAAAATCGCTGATATAAAGTCAATATGCCAGCGTAAGGAGAAGAAGTTGGTACTGGTGTCCAGTCCAAAAATAAAAATTTGGTTTTGCTTATTTTTAGAGCAACTAAAATTCAACTCATTTTATTGACGATATCTTTCTTGGGCTTTTTCTAACACTAGCTCTATACATTTGGTTAATAAATTATGCAAAAAACATTTTAGTAACGCTTGCGATAGCGCACTTAAACATTATTTAGTAAAAATGCTCATATTTCATCAAATATAATATTTATATTCTTATTGCAGGGTGTTTTTTCTACTGTAGTTTGTCAAATTTCCTGAAATGGCATTGCATTGGGTTGAAAACCGCGGGTGTTATAAGCCAAACACACGAAAAAATTTCGATTTTTTTTTAAAGAAACCTTTATATCTTCATGAATAAATCTGCTATTCTCATACAAATGAACACAGATAAGTAAAAGAAGCCTCATAATCATGTTATAGTTACAACGCATTTCAAGTATCAGTTTATACAGGGTGATGCCAAACATTATTTTTTTTGTTCAATTTGTTGCTGGTCCCCTACTTGCCTTCGGGACAAAACTTTCGCTAAATATACGATGTGTGATATCCTCTTTACACTCAGGATAATTCGTTAAGTATTTTTCTAGATATTAGACAAAGCGTCTAAAATCTAAGGTGTTCATATTATTTTGTCCAACCCCTGTATAGTCATTTAGAAGACAATAAAATGTAATTTGATATTTAAATAAACTAAAAAATAATTATTAAAAAATATTATTATTGCAAAACTCATTAGATTCATAGTCGTAAAACTGATACAAGGCTTAATAAGCTGAATTCCTAACCAATGACCTATTAAGAGAGCACGTGAGGATAAATTCATAAACCTAGTAGGGTGGTTTTTGCAAGGTGAAAATGTTTAAATCACATAAATTCAAAATCTCTTGTAGATACCTGCAACAATTGGAATGACTACAGAATTCTTTTTCTACAAGTATTCAACTACTTTTTTTTTATCCCGATATTTCGTGATCTTCCTCCTCTGCCTTTCTTCAGTCCGTTTATCTTGGAATTTGATTTTCGGACTTGAACAGTTTGGTTTTTCCAAAACAACACACGATAATAATAACAAAAGTATATCGAAAGTATATATATAAACAGTATATCTAAAGTCGACTTAGGTAACATTATAATAATTTCTATAACTATGTTAAATAAATAAATATATACTGGAGATGACTCGAAACATGATGTAATAGAAAAATTATTACATCTGTGACTATGTGTTTACATTAAATTAGAAGTTAAAATATGCTAGCTTGATAACTGTATAACTTGGTCTCGATTAACTCAGAAAGCTGACTACTACACAGGTTCCATCTTTCTGAAGTTTACCGCTTTCAAGATGTATCATAGATTATGATGAAATTTTGGGTTTTGGCCGATATCTTGAAAAGTATTCGGAATGCGTACACAGAAATGCTTTTAATTAACTCAGCGCTATATCTCACATCATATATCGATTATCTCAAACTTTTTTATCCTTCGGAATAACGAATTTACGTAATATAATTTTGAATTTTTTTGATGAATTCATAAACAAAGAGTCACTTTAAATAGAATTTCAGTAGAAAAATACACTGAATAATTGACATTGGCTGTAATGGCATGAAATTGACTTAATCGGTTAAGAAAAAACAAACAAACAAGAGTTTGGTACCCTATTCTTTTTAAATTAGGCATTCCTATAAAATCGATTATGTTGATGGTAGGGCGAATCTTACTTCTTGCTCCACCGGTAACAGGTTTGCACGTTGGAAAAACCGATGCGCGCCTCGAGTGTCGTCCCTTCCTCAGTGAAGGAGAGCTCGGCATCGCCCGCTCGATAAACGGTCGCCAGGCCGAACAACTGACCGTCGGTTAGAGAGTCGCCGTCGGGCAGCGGTAAAGGATCCAAGCCACTGAAAAAAAAAGGCCAAGGAAAAAAAATTAGTTGACTGAATTATATTGCTTAAAAAAGATATTAAGGGTGTTTTAATACAAGGGCTGTTCAATAACGAATCACGAGGGTTTTAATTTTGCGTTGCATTGATAACTTAATGTGCAATGTATACAAGTTACTAATTCCATTTATTTGACTTCAGCTGTGCGCCTGAGATAGCCATGCAAACTGAGACATATTCAGTTCCGCCTGCAGCAACCATTGAGATAATAAGCTGCGTTGAAATTTTGTTTTCATTTGAACAGATCGTCAGATGAGGCCTATGAGAAGTCTGTTCTTACCTATAGCACAACTTGAAGATGGTTTAAAATGTTCAAAGAAGGGAGACAATGAATATCAAAGGAAGGTGGACTGAGCGTTCCAGTCTATGATCTTATGGAAGAAAACATTAAAACTCTTGTTGTTAATGTGAAAGAAACACTTCAGATTACGTTAAGAGAACCATCAGAATTCCAGAAAATTTCCTTGGATGCTATCCACTTCTCCGTGCAACAGGGTGTATGTTCTATCACGACAACGCATGGCACCACATTCCAAAATGTCGTAACTGAATATTTCTCGATAAATGATGTGAAGTGTGTTTCTCATGATCCAGATCTAGCCCGTGCGCCTTTTTCCTTTTTTTACCAATTTAAAATGCCTACATGGTAGGGAAGTATTTTCCATCTTCAGAAGTAACTGTGAAGACTGCGCAGGCGATTCTAAAGGACATCTCAAAAAAATAGCTTCCCTTTTGTCTTGAATATTGACAGAAACGTTTGAACCAAGTGATCGCACTTCCAGTGCGGACTACTTTGAAAAAGACCATCAACATTATGATGAAAGGTAGGTCGTCAAAAATATGTTATGATCATTTTGTATTGAACAGCCCTCGTATTTACAATTTACTCTATCAATAAAGAAGTAAAAAAATAACAAAAAAGGAAAGTATTTAATAATTTTTAGTATTGGGTCGTATCTTTCCATTCATTCATTGTTTTGGTGTAAGCTGTAAACTTCTCGGTACCATTTTTATATTGCCCGAGAACATTGAAAGGATCGAATATGTGTGTAAAGGCTTGCTTTGCCTCTTCTTATTCGGTGTTCTTCCTGCTTTGCGAGACCTCTATTTCTTACACATGTCAACGGTCCAGAACTGTGAAAGCATGATCTCGAGATGATTCGTTCATAAGTACTATACAAGGCGTATCTAAACCCTTGTCACAAACTTCTGGTGGTGATTCCCCACAGCGAGATGAAAACAAAAATTCATATAAACATGGTTCGGATAACCAACCGTTTATGAGTTTTCGGCAGTTAAAAGCGAAGTTTCAGCAGCCAGTTTTGCGAAGAAGCTACACCTGCCATCCACAGAGTATAAAACCAGCTGGTGAAACTTCACTTTTAACTCCAGAAATCTCATAAACGGTTCGTTATCCGAACCATGTTTATATGAACTTTTGTTTTCATCTCGCTGTGGGGAATTACCACAAGAAGTTTGTGGTAGGGGTTTAGATACACCCTGTATATTTTCAGATGAAAATATCAACGTGCAAGACCAAAAATCGGCGCGAGATTTAGATTTAAAAATTGATTATTAAAAGGAAGAAACAATTAAAATAGGTAATAAAGGGTGCGGCAGGAATTTGAGAACACATGAGTAAGACGTAATAGTCAATAATACATCATACTATTTAAAAATTCCGAAACGAGGCAGATAAACATGGCGGATCGAAAGATAACCCAGCAAATAAAGCGACATGCTGTCATAGTCTCATTGGCTACAGGAAACTCCGACTCCGAGATTGCTGCATTCCTGAAAGTCGCCCGTTCGTTCGTGTTCAAAGTTCGCAAGAGTGTTGGCAAAAGTTGTGAAGCCCTGGATTACTGCTGTAGCACTTGGTAGCCCGTATGGTTTTCAATAGGACTCTGCTCCAAGTCATAAGGCCCACAGCACCCAAGCACGGACGACCACATCCCTCCCAACATGTGGCCCCCCAGCTCCCCTGATCTCAATCATTTGGACTATTAAGTCTGGGGCGTCGTTGAGAGGGAGTCCAACAAGCATCCACACAACACCGTTGAAGCTCTCAAGCCAGCTATTGTGGAGGCAATGGCAGAAATCCAAAGACCCAACTCATTGGTGCCTGCCAGCGGTTCCGACAGCGTGTGAAGGCTGTCATTGCGGCGGACGGTGGTTTTATTGAATGACAATATGTATTTTGTATATAAAAAAAAATAAAAATAAAAAGCAAATTACCTTAACTGTGGATAAATAACATTAATGGTAACACAATGAGCCAAAACCGCTTTTCCACAACAAAATATTTATTACGCCTGGATGCGTATTTAGGACGCTACGCGTCCATTTTTCAACAAGACTCATGTTGGTGTAAGCTTGTTGAAAAATGGACGCGTAGCGTCCGAAATACGTATCCAGGCGTAAAAATTTTTTGTTGTGGAACAGCGGTTTTGGCTCATTGTTTTACCATTGATGTATTTTGTAGTCCTTTGTACAAAAATGTAAATTGTATTAAAGGCTCTGTGGTATCTTAAGTATCTGCTCCTTTTACCTGCGGACGTCGTTTTGTTCTCAAATACTTGCCGCACCCTGTAATATACAATATTTCATATTAAATATGTTTGTGTTTGTTCCTTTTCATTATCATCCTTTCATCATTTCATTGGCAACGCAGAAAGGAGAGAGGCCCCTACTGCGTAATAGATTTGCCTCAAGAAAACTAGTTCGTTATCAATGAGTCACGACGTTCGGTACCGAACAACAATAATTTACAGATCTGTACAACTATAGATCCCGTCTTAAAATAGAACGCTCAACAATTTTTTTTAATCTTTTCGGGTATATTTCTCGTTTCTTCGTTTTCCCCCTTTCACTATTAATCGATAAGGGCTTGTTTAAAGTATTTAGATTTTGTGGTTTTCTGAATTCTACTTAAATCGTTTAAATCATTCTTTCAAAAAGGTTTACGCTAAAATGAAAACAAATAACAAAACAAAACCCTGCAATTAATATAGGTATGTGACGGTGTTTAAATACTGATGAATTCACCTCAGTTTTATAGCTCGGACAGGTAAGCGAAGCACAATTGAAAAATGTACGAGATAATTTTCTCGAAGGAACTAAATGAAGAAAAAAAAGACACTGGAGTCATGTAAATGTAAATTTAATGTTTATTGAGTTAAGATAAAGAATTGGGTTCATGTTATACATATTGTTTATTGGAAAGGAAACAGCTTTCGGTCTTGGTGCCTTCCTCATAGTCTACAAGGAATAGCAAAATAAGCACAACTACGAGGGTGATCAAAAAGTAATGTCGCGTATTTTTTTCCCTCTAAAATCGTGACCGAGAAAAAATAAACCTATGTACATTCGATAGAACAATTCAACTTTTATTTTTCCACAGTCTCCAAGCTGATTGAGGCAAGGATCCCAGCGGTGACAAGTTTTTCCACGCCCTGTCGATAAAAGTCGTCCGGTTGATTGTGGAACCAGTTGCGAACTGCCGATTTCACCTCGTCCCATTACGGAAATGTTGACCGACCAGTGACTTCTTCAACGGTACGAAGATATGGTAGTCACTGGGAGCGAGATCCGGGCTATAAGGAGGATGAAACAGTGTTTCCCAGTTCCATCGCTGCAACAGGTCAGTGACCCGTTTCGCTGTGTGGGGACGTGCGTTGTCGTGGTGCAGCACGATGTCCTCCATTGCCAAGTCAGGTCTTTTCCTGCGTATGGCCGCTCGAAGATTCCTCAGTGTGCCTCTGTAGTGTTCGGAACTGACAGTGATATGCGGTGGAAGAAACTCAAGCAGTATCGGACTACGGCAATCCCAAAAACATGACATGACCTTGCTGACTGATGGCACAGTTTTGAACTTTTTCGTTATGGGAGATGGTGTTTCCAAACCGCCGCACTAACGAGCATTTTGCTTTCAAAATCGGACAAAAGTAAAAAAATCCAAATGTAGCTAATGACACCAAGACCATAGTTATTTTGTACCTGAGTTAACGTACTATCCGGGAAAGGGTTTGAAGTAGACCCTTTCCGCACCTCCCCCCCGCTGCACAGGTAGTCGGAATCTAGACATCGCGATGCATCGTTCAGAACGCACGCCTACATTCTAGATACGCTCTATTTTAGTTTTGTAGTTAAAGTATATTTTTTTGGAGTTAAAGTGACAAGTTTGAGTTATGGATCCTTTGGAACAAGGTATGTACTTAATTTAAAAGAGAATCGACCTCACGGAAACCTCACGGAATTTAAAAGGTGTTTATGTTATAGGGTCGAGGAAGATAGAGTAAAATTTTTTTTTATAGTATTCTATAGGATATTACCCTGCTATAACAGTAAAAACATTTTCCACGACTTTGAATTAAAGGACTTTAACCCTTTAAGGTCGGGAAAATTTTGATCAGAAACAGGAATTTTTTTTGCGGTTTTGAAGGAAGTTTTCGCGGTTTACGATGTAACGAAGACGTCTTAAATAGGCTTCTTCTCACATCAGATCCATTGATCAGCTGTGGAAGAAAAAGGAAACCCAGCAAAAGCCAGCCGTTTTTAAAAGAAACAATAGACCTTTTCAAGCCCGAACCAAATAACGATGATTCATTAATGGATGAAGATGAAGAAGAATAAATGTATATTTTTTTTAAATATGTACTTATTTTCACTAAAATATACTTTTAATAAGCTTTTCCATGCATTTTCATTTATTTCCAATTTGAAAATTACTCAAAATATTTTTGTCCGATTTTGAAAGCAAAATGCTCGTTAGTGCGCTGATTGCATCTTGGTTTCGGGCGTGTAATGGTGGACCCACGATTCATCGCCTATGATGATTCGATCCAAAAAATACTGACTCTCCTCCTGGTATAGGGTGAGATGCAGCAAACAAGTATCGAAACGAGCACCTTGATGTTCGGCCGTCAACTGTCGTGGCATCCATCTACAGGACACTTTGCGAAAGCCGAGTTGCTGGTGAACAATGTCGTACGCTGTCCCATATGAAATGTCCAACCTTGCAGCAATTTCTCTCACGGTAATCCGCCGGTTCTCCCGCACCTTCCAGTGCGCCAATGTTGCTGTCAGTCGTGGATTCCCGCGGCCGGCCAGAGCGATGTTCGTCCAGCAGGTCCTCTCGTCCTTCTTTAAAAGCCTTGCACCAACGTTGTACTGTTTGGAGCTACACAATTTCCTTATGGATATCGACTGGTTTCAGTCCTTTTGCACAAAGAAAACGCATAACACTCCGCCGCTCAAAAGCACTGGATGATGAAATGAGAACCGCCATCTTGTTTGGACTGTCACGTCGCTAGTGCTTGGCGGATGCACACGATACTAATAGGAAACTTTAACAATGAACCAAACTAACTTTTATCTGTCGTAGTTTCGAGAGAAAAAAAATACGCGATATTACTTTTTGATCACCCCTCGTACAGTTGAAAATAAATGTAGATGTTTCCAATCTATCCATAATCCTTATAAGTGCATATTATTAAGTAGCGGAAGAATGGAGCTAATTGTTTTCACAATGTCCGTCTAGTCTGTCCATCCGTCCGTTCCCTTCATAATTTCCGCATATTTTGAGGTAGAAGGTTGAAATTCGGAATGTAGCTTATGTAACGTTTGTTAACAGCCAGGTGGATTAAAGAACTAAGCACCCTTTTATAAAAATGGTCCTATTCTTATTAATTGCGAACAGGTAATATGAATAATCTTATTTTTGAAAGGAGAACGCAGAGTCAAAAGTCGGATAAGATTGGACTATTTATTATTCTCTCGTTAATAGTTTTTAATTACAATTAGGTTATGATTTTTTCTTAACGGTAAACTTCTGATTAAGATTCATTCTCTTTACATCTTTTCATATTTCTTGATTATTCTTTAAACCAACCTCCGGGACGAAGCTCTTCGAAATTAATAGTTTACTCTTAAGAAAACTTGAGAGAAATTAAAATGATTTTTGTCGCATACCCTCCGAAAATAAATAAAAGGATGAAAATCTTTTTAGTAATGGTTTTGTTTGTTTTTTTTAAACAATAGGAAAATCTGATTTTTCTGGCTAATATCGATTCAGATAATCAACCCTTCTTTCCCGCTCACATTTAGAGTTTTTCTTCTTTTCTTTCATTACCTTATCATAAGTTTTGGTCAACTCCCAATTATTATTGTTAAACCCATATTAGCGTTAAGCTTAAGTTCGAATAAAGCCAAAGCCTGATTTCCCACTCCGCGAGAGTTAATTCGGGTTGGTAAAAGACAGCGTCTCTTCACTTCTCCGTAATTCCTGTCGACGTCTGTAGGTAGGAAACGCTAGAAGTCTGCGGTGGGTAGAAGTTGGACGACGGGGGGAGGAAGGTAAGTAAAAAGGAGGGGGGGGGGGAGTTTTTTATTCTCTACGGGTAAAGGTTAGTATTATTATTAAGGACCCGTCGCTAACCACGACGAAAAATACCTTCTTCGCACATATTTTTCACGGATAATCATCATACTGCCTAATTAGGGATTCAATTTTCGCACCGGAATTGTACAAATAGTGGCTCCAAAGATCTGTTAGCAGAAAAGAAAAAAAGGGAAAGCCAAGACAGAAAAAACATTCTTATTTATAAAAAGTTGGCCCAAATTGTCAACCATTACCAGATAAATCTTCATAACATGCGGTTTCCGACTTCGAATGTGCGGTCGCCATTTTCTTCTCAAAGATATTTTTCCATCATTCTCACGAAACTATTTTCCAATAAATCGTATCAAAGACGAACTTCCCGTGTTAGTCTTTCAATCTTCTCACCACTGTGGATCGCCTCCCTCTCTCTCTGGGTCTGGATCCCGGCATCTTCAGGAGAAACCAAAATCTGCGACTAACTCTATCAAATTCGCTTCGTCTTCTCCCCGATTCCTTCCACACGCGCTCCCAACAAAGCCTTTCTCCAAAAACGACATAACAGAAGATTATTAGGGTCCTTCCTTTGTTGACGTAATTTTAAACAGTAACAATGACAATATACCATAAATCGTAGTAAAACTTAATCAATGGGGAAAAATTTATTTTCCTATATTTTAGCATGTTACACTTACTATAGGCCTGTGCACGTTCACTATTTAGTTTGGTTTTGATTGGCCCACTGGGGTCGGAGTTTCGGGGGCGGAAATTAGAGGGGGCCAAAAAGTCTACGCGTATTTATGCATATAAAGGAGTGAAATTCGGTATGCAGATTCCTCTAAGCAAGATCAACATCACTCTAAAGTTTGGGCCAAATTGTCCCAATAGGGTCGGAATTGTTGGGGTAGCAATCACTTGGTCTTTAGAACTCTGGCAACATATGGGGTGTGATATATCATTCGATCGAAAATGATGAAGAAGATAGATTCCTTTTATATTTTCTAAATACAGGGTTCAAGAAAATCAATTTTTTATTTTAAAAATGGAGGGTTAAAAAGAGAAGGGAGGTTTAATTTCTTGTTATATCATTAATCGAGCTTTAATATTTTTGTCAACAAGTAATTTAATCATAAAATTTAACTTTGTTTAAACTGTGCTGTTATTCCTTTAATACAGTACTGGTGATTTAAATCAGTTTGCTTTCCAATAAACAGAATATTGTTTATAAAGAACATTTCTCTATTTCGTATAATTTTATCTCTTCATTATTTATTTAAGGTAGATTTATTTATTTTCTTTAAACAAGAGCAGCACAATCTTAACAATATTTACAATATAAACAAGATAACATACAGTGATCTGAGTTCAGAATGAAAAGCATATGTTTGCATTCGTGATCACGAGGAGTTAGTTTGTATACTGACATGAGTTACAGCTTCGTCGTTCTATTCTTTATAATTTACAAGAGCACATGTCATCTACTTTACTTTACTTTACTTTATTTGTCATTTACCTTATAGTTATTACAATATTTTTGTTCGGAATGTATAAGCCTATTAAAGATGCCTTTTTAAAATAAAGGATTAACCGGAACGCCACTCTATAGATGACGACGGTCAAAATAAAGTTGGCAAATAAAAAATTTTCTATTGTTAATAGCTTTTAATTCGCAAGTTTAATCATTTTAGCTTATAAATAAATTCTTCGCTGTTCTATTCGTGCTCTGCTCAAATAACTTTCGGAAATGGCGTTATCGTTAGCGTACGTGAATACTCTTCCGAAGTGTTTGTTGTAAATTAATTTTGGAATACAGTGAAACCATAGCGTATATTTCTTCTGCACGCTTTGGTATAACATTAAACTTGATTGTGTGAACTAGGGGTGGGCGATCCTGGATCGATGGGATCAATCCGAACCGATCTTTCGCTAGGATCCTATAAGATAAACAAATTATTTGTACGCTGTTTGTTGCTATTATCCCAAAATGATAAAATTTGGGATCGGTTCGAGCCCAAGATCGAAGATCGAGATCGATCCTGAAATATCCAGGATTGCCCGCCCCTAGTATGAACGAGGAAACCAGTGTCACTCACCAATTTTTATGAAATATAAGATTGTAAAGTATGTCTACCTTATATAGTGCACATAGATAACCAGCCAATCCCACTTTCTGCAAAAATAAAAACGCTGCGAAAGTCTCTTGGAACGTTTTAGGCCCAGAAAAGCTTCGACCAATTTTGTTATCGAATACTTATAGCCAGGTCTAACCAATGGACAGAACCTACAATTGTATTATGACGTTTCTAATTACGAAAGTTAATAAAGATTTCCATCTCGTTCACGTCACTACACATAATGTTACACCTAATTTAATTTCGCTCAGTTCCTAATAATCTTATTAGGCTTCACAGATGATGAAATTATTTCTTCATTAAGTAGCTCTGTTTCGATGGGTTTTTCCTCAGACGGGAAATCTTATCTTTTGTTCCAGCATTTCTTTCCTCCTTTCCTCCCGATTTAAGTTGTGAACGATGTCGATGACGTTCTGGGCGCATCCACTCGTACCTGATCTATGGAGGAGATCGTCTGTTTTAATGACTGATAACGGCAATATAATGAAGGTATTAAATCAGTCTCTACATTCTTCTCATGAATTTTAATCCACGAAGATAATGACCTACAATTACCCCTCACCACCCTTGCCGTTACTCCCCTCAAAGCAGATTACCGGTATTTAGTTTTTAAAATTATCTTTAAAGATTCACGTTTTTTTCTCCAGATGATTGAAGTTGTTTCAAAGAATTTTCAATCAAGAAAAATTTTGCATTGAAATTAAACGAACTAATATACATGCGATCAATAATACAGGGTCTTTATAATTAAAGTTCCATTTTGACATGGCCATAAAAAAAAACAACTACTGGACCAAAAGCTATAATACTTGGTAATATTATACAAGAGGGCATGGGAAGTTCATACCCACCAAAAAAACATTAGTTCAAAAGGTCACCACCAACATGGAATAGGGCTCTATGCAATATTCGTATACGAAATTAGACACAGTAATCCGGTGTAACCTGCTTTCAGTAAATGGTGGAGGCCACATTCAACATGTAACTAATTTTAGTAATGATTAAAAACTTGTTAACCTGTGTCTTCGTGTCTAATTTCGTATACGAATATTGCATAGAGCGCCATTCCATGCTTGTGGTGACCTTTTGAACTAATTTTTTTTTTTGGTGGGTATGAACTTCCCATGCCCTCTTGTATAATATTACCAAGTATTATAGCTTTTGGTCCAGTAGTTTTTTTTATGGCCATGTCAAAATGGAACTTTAATTATAAAGACCCTGTACGTTAATCATCTTTAAAAATTATTACATGTAAATTGGAAATTAAAGGCAATAAAAGAGCAAAAGAATAATTAGATTGATTTGTTAGCTCAAAAGAACAAGCAGATAGTACCTGAGCATATTAGCACATACATAGTTTTCTTTTATGCAACGCATTGTTAGAATCTATAATTATGCTAAAATATGAAATTAAATTTTTTTGTCTAAAGCACAACATGAGGAGAACGCTCTTCCCCAGTATTATTCCCTATATTTTGAAAGTGCTCCAGTTTTCGTCAGCGTGTGAATAAAGTGAATTGCAAAATTTAAAACGTTATATACCCAAATATGGCCAGTCAGAAAACAGTAGGAAATATAAAACATGTACAGTAAAGAACACTGAACATGATTTCTTCTATGAGTTCGTTCTAGCGGGCGAATTATTTGATTTGGAACCCATCAAGAAGCCAAAGAAATCAAAGACGTATCCACCGAACAAAAAAGAGAAAAATCAGAAAAACAAATTGTTCGTGCTACAAGTTAATAAAATCATCAACACACGTTGGGCCAATAACTTAAGAAAATTCGGTTTTTATATTGCGTAGAATAGTGAAAGGAGACTGAGCTGCCACTTTATTAGGTACACCTGTCTAGCAGCGTGTTGAACCTCCATTAGCCCTCAGAACCACCTGTATTCGTTTGGGCGTTTGATCTGAAAGTTTATTTTTGCTTTGGCGTTCAAACGAAAAGATAAAGAAAACATTCCCCACCGCATTACCCCGCATCCTTCATCTTGCACCAGACATAAGGGACCCATGGATTCAAGTTATTTTGGCCATACTCTAAACCTTTCATCAATATGATGCAGCAGGAACCTACTTTCGTCTGATTCGGTAACTTTTTCCTAGTCCTTAGTGGCACAATCCTTGTGCTGCTGAGCCCACAAGAAGCGCGCTTTCTTGTTCTTCTCTGATCGCATTGGACCTGAGACGATCTTCGGCTTTGGTAACTCATGCGAGCCAGGTTTCCTGGCTACCTGAGTTGAAATGAGCAGTAGTTTGTGCGACTGTTGCCTTTCTGTTTTTGCGCACAAATCTTGACATTCTCCTCCGGCCTCTTTCATCAACAAGGGGTTTTCGTCCACAGGAGTCACGATAGCTAGATGTTTTTTGTTTCTTGACTCACTCTCGATAAACCCTTGAAGCTCTGGTACGTGAAAAATTCAGGAGAGTCGCCGTTTCTGAAATCGTCATTCCAGCCCTCTTCCACCTACCATCATGCCACACAGGAAGTCAGTCAGATCACCGGTTTTCCCCATTTTTGCTATGGTTTCACGCTTAATTTACAGTAGAAAAATTGCTTCAGGATATTTACACTGTGATTTGTGACCATGTGACATGCAAATCAGGCAGACACTCAATTTGCATATTTTGTGGTTTATACCTAATAAAGTGGTAACTCTGTATCATTCATGGACAACTCCGGAAGTTAAGTAATCAAATGTGGCACATGAAATATGTCGATTAAAGCAAAAGGAAAATTAAGATCCGTGTAAAAGAACACCTCTCGTACATCAAATAACCTTAAGCCCAAACTATCCAGCTTATACTTAGCATATTTTACAAATTTTTCATAAAAATTGTCACCGAAACGTCGAAGTTTCCAGACACCTTTACTTTTGAGTTCACGAAAATGAATTACGGTCTGTAATCTCCGAGAAAAACTTCCATCAGCTTTCGTAGATAGCTTCGCCAATTTCTTCCATACTTCTTGAAAAACGTTGATGACTTCAGATACCCATTTTGAGCTATGTGGCCTAGCCCATAGTCTTCGCTTCAATTCAACTTACAGGTGTTCAAGGAGATTTATCGGGCTTTGTGCCAGCCAGTCTATTTCTTCACTCTTTGCCTCCTCAAATCATTCCTGCACACAGCTTGCTTTGCGACAAGGAACATTGTCATGATGGTACAGGAAATATGGAACCCCAAACTGTTGGCACTATCGCATTGCAGAGGGTGGAAGGATATCACAATTTCCAGTAGTTTGGGAAGGTAAACTTATTAATGTGCTTGCAGTTCACGTCTAGAACGTGCCTCGGCTTCCGATACTTCGTGCGCAGCTTCATGTCGAGCGGATGCCTTAGAATTCCTGCTACTAAATCCTTGCTATAAGTCTTCACTTTCTGAATCACATTCACCAAGCGGTTGTGACGTGTCCGCAAGGGGTATTAAAAGTCCCAGATGATGTCCGCGGCTTAATAGTATTATTGACTATGAAATAAGTAGAGCTCCACAAGTCCTGCAAGCCCAAATTCTAGATTTATTTTCAATTAGAAAGTTGATTTAGACCTGACTATCTCTTAATAACAAAGTATTAAATTATTAATAGTATCATAAGAAAGAATTCTAATAACAAGTTTGGGGTAACAATTATAGATTTCTTATATTCAATAGACTATATTTTCTACAACAATTATTTCAGCTGTTTTCTTAGCAACTCTTACTCCTCTAGAACTAACTCTTCTCAAGTTTTAAGATTACCACAACTACTCTTAACCCAACTCTACATAGATGGTTATTACAAAATTCAGTTCTTGAGATACATTCAAATTAGTCAAAAGCTAAGCTCTAAAATTCGAGTTCAAATTCTACTGTCTCAAAATTACGTGCGGACTTCACTAATACCAGTGTATCAATGACAGTTAAACTTCCAGGTATAATTAGCTCGGAACCTGTTTTTGTCATTTAATACAGTATGTCCTCTCCCTTATGAGCTTCACTACAAGGCTTTACTGTTCAGATTAACTCTTCTAATTACAGAAGACCGGTAGAAGACTAAATTTAAACCTACTCGGAAAAATTATCTTCACAATGGTTAATAATCGTCAATCTCCTTCTTAATACCAATTTTCTTAAAAAGGTGGCAATAAAATTCCTTCCCAATATGCAATCTTAATTACAGGTATACCTTCCATTCATCCAAAATTCGAAAATGCCTCTCAGCTTGATTTTCTAACTCGAACTTGGCTGCATCTGTTTCCTTCATAATTTATTTACTGACATCATCAATTCTGAAGGGAAAGCATTGTACTATAAGTTTCCATTATCCAACAAGAGAAACTCATAACGTCTGTTTTTATGGCATTCAAGATCATGCGTCAAGATCAATCCCATGCCCATAATCAAACGTATCTGCCCCCAGTAAATACCTCCAGTATTGAGAGACTCCTTCTTGCCTCTCTTAATTCTCTTCAAAAAGTCCGTTTCGAAGCTGAAAAATCCAACGAATTCTCTTCCGAACTATAGGTATCGTTTAGATACGAAGTCACTTAGCTAATTGTTACCAATCCATTTTCAGAGATGAAAAAAAGCTATTCTTATACATACAAAGAAAAAGACATTATATACACATAGTTATGAAATATCTAACAAAAAAAATAAAATTAATACAAACATACAAGTTTTGACTAACTAATAGGCCAAACTTGTGACCCCCGTGTTACAAGTTCTTGGATGAATTTCTTTATGTGCGTCATTTCAAAGTTGCTATGGATGGACCTTCTTCGATGGATTCTTCACAGTTCTTCTGTCAAGTTGGGCAATAGTAACATTTTGGCATGATTGAACTTCATTCCATGTACTTTTAAAGATGGTTGCCAGACATAAAGCGTAATGTTATGGTTACATTAGATATGTAAATTAGGATATGTAACGTTATTTTGGAGGCATGTCCGGAAACTTTTATCACAACCAGCAACTGGGAAAAAAACTTAACTTTTGGAGTCGTTAGAAATTTTAAAAAATCTGACTAATCCATGATGAATTCTGCTTTCTGATTGGCCCAATTAGTATACAGGGTGATTATAAAGTCACTATACATTTTGGTGAAAACATTAACGAATTTCATTTATTTGCACACCCAAACGCACCCAAAGTGAATGTGTGGTTGGGGGTACAGGGTCAAAGCACTATGGACCCTTCATGTTTGCCGAGGGGACTATCAATGGTACTGTGTACCTCGACATGTTGGAGCAATTCCTGGAGACACAGTTGGGAGATGATGGGATTTAGGATATTGTTGTGTTCCAACAGGATGGGGTACCACCCCATTTTACCAACATCATTCTGGACTACCTGACTCGCGCATTCCCAGGCAGATGGCTTCGTCAGGGCGCGCCAAGGTTGTGGGCTCCACAGTCCCCAGATTTGATCCCCATGGATTTCTTTGCATGGGGTTTTATCAAGTTCAAGTTGTACCAGGTCAAGATTACGCACCATTGCACAGCTGAAACAACGGATTACAGCCGTGGTGGAGGACATTACATTGGCTATGTTGCGCAATGTTTTCCGGGCCACGGTGGAACGCTGGGAGCTGTGCCAGGATGTGCAAGGGGGACACATTGAATTGTACTAAGAAGGTGTCCTCGTATGATATCTGGTTGATGCATACTCTAATCGGATATTTCATCAAAATGTATAGTGACTTTATAATCGCCCTGTATATGATATTTTAATTTTATAATTCACTTCAGTCACACTCTGACGATAACAAAGCGATAACATTAGCTCTATCAAAATCTACATAAATGTTATTGTGGAAGAGCATCCTCCGCGTCTTGTATTTTATGAAAGTCTCTGCAGTCTTCTTTAAGGTTACCTTCTCTATGTTAAAGTTTATCGTTTAGTCCTGTCTCCTGTATTTTAGGGTAAATAGATACTGTAATTAAGCTTATAGTCCTAAGTTTAAAATCCACGCTGAAAATTATAAAACAAACGAAACGAACATAACATTTTCATTACTTACTTATTACTTTTCAAACCCGCTTATCCGTTAGGGTCGCGGGGGCAGCAGCCCTATGGAGGATCTCCAGCGATCGCGATCTTCCGCCATCAGGCGCATATCCTCCCTGGTAATATCCAAGCGACTCGAACCCAGATTCTCCATGTAGTCTAGCCACCTGGTTCTAGGCCGACCCCTTGGTCTCTTTAATAAACTCCCAATATGGATATTAAGTTTAACAACCTATAGATTATTAAAAAATTGTTAACAAAGAATACACCATTAACAAAAAAATAATTTTGCTTTCAGTTTATTTTTTATTGGCATAAATCCATCGGCATACCGACAAACATGTTGATATTTAATAAAGTTGAATTTCCCTCTTCATACAATAACGCTCACAAGCAACAACATCTTTCTCTACAAACTCTAATGCCAAAATACGCATTAATTATATCGTATCGCCCTATCAAAAAAGATACGATTATGATAGGACGATTGATAAAAATTTTATTGTTAGCTGGGAAACATTCAATATCTACAGAATGTAACAAAAAAAAAATGTGCGGCCAAACTTTCAGGAAATATTCCACACATGTAGAGGAAGAAAACGTGTTATATGAACATGGATCTGGAAACGCTTTATTATCATTCCATGTTAGAACTCATTTTTATATGGATAGGTGACAGATGGATAGGTAGAGGTGGATCAATTCCTTGATCTTTACGCTCTCCAGACCTAAATCCACTAGATTCTTATTTATGAGGGGTATTTGAAAGCACTCGTGTATGGAACCCCGGTACCAGATGCAGAGTCTTCGTCCCCGTATTGTGGAAGGCTGCGAAACAATATGCAATTCTGTAAGGATACATCAGTGCATCCGGGATTCAATGCGAGAGCGAGCTGATGCATGTATCCATGCTAACGGAATGCTTTTTGTAAGAAAGAATTTCATATAGTTGCTGGTATGTTCTGTTCCTGTGTATTTCCCATAAGTAATGTAATTAATGAAGAGTTGTAGAAAATGAGTTCTAACATGGAAATAAAGCGTTTCCGGACCATGTCCATATAACATATTTTCTTCCTCTACTTGTGAGTAATGCTTCCTGCAAGTTTGGCCATACTTTTTTGTTAAACCCTGTATAGTCGAATGTTTTGTAGACCATTATAATTTAATTCAGCACTAATAATGAAAACCGCTGCAAATATTATGGAAACGTTTCTTAGTAATAACAAAACAATTAGTATCTTTGAGATGCTAAAAATAGTACTTAATTATATAATTATACTTCCAGGTATTCTAATTATGTTTTCCATAGTCGTCTTCTGCGTCGTCTAAGTACAACAAATCCGAGTTCTTTAAAGAGATTTAATAGAGATATCCCACTAAGCTCGCTTGCATCATTGTCGCTAAGATACGATAATGCTAGGCTTAGCTAATTTTCAGGCGGAATTTCAAAGCAAAGCCGTCAATATTAAAAAGAATGTTTGTAGGTCTCATAATACCGAAAACATATGTATTATTCCCCAGAATTAAATAAATAAATATTTTTTTTCGGTACATGTATTGGATTAAGTTTCCTTTTGCAACATTACATAGTAATGGGATATAATGACGGCTATACTGTCCACAGTGTTTATCATAGTTTAAAATAGAGTTTCTTATGTGAAAATTGTTTCACAAGCTTACTACAACTGCTGTTGTTGGGAATTTAATGCTGTTATTGTTTTTCCATATTAAAAACCTTCTTGTTACGAAAGAAAAGTCTGTATTTAAGCGCTCGTCTATAACAGAAGGAAAAGGGATTAATTTAGAGTTGCTCCTTTTATAATTAGAATTGACACTTCGAATTAAAAAGGGGGATTGAATTATATTTTTGAGTGGTTTGGATCTGTTGCGGTTCCGTCAAAAATTCATCGGTTAGGGCTCTAGAAATTTCTTTGATTCTTGCTGTTTTGATAATCGTGTTCAACGTTGACGGGTCATTTTCATTGCATTAAGTAATACTGGATTGTCAAGTGGAAATGCGGTTCGGAGAGCTTTATTGTAGGCCACTTCTAGATGGCGAATTGTGGATTTTGACATTTAGGACCACATGGCAGTAGCGTATCGATAAAGGGTCTAATTTTGCTTTAAATTACGATAGCCAGTCCTCTCCTCTTCAGTGTCTTTCATAATCGTTTCAATAAGAAGATGAGTCTTCAATCGTAAGATGAGGATGCTTATACTATCAGGTCCAGGGGAAAGTTTTTTTTCGTTTTTTCACCCTTATGTTTTGAATGATTACAATCCTCTCGTAGGATAATTAAATAATGCAAATTTTTTATACATTAAAAAGAAATGATTGGTCATTCCTTTGCACTTACTTGTCTAAGTGAAAACATTCAATTTTATTTTGAAAAAACGTCTGAAATGGCACCTACATCACCAATAATTTGAGCCTGTCTGTTGTATGAATTTAAACTTAGCCAAAAGCAGCGGAGGCTGCACGTAACATTTGTACAGTATTCGGTGATGATTCTGTCACCGACCGGACAGCAATTGGTTCAAAAAATTTAGAACTGGTGATGAGCGTCTTGAAGATGAACCACGTACTGGCCCGTGTAGTCCGTTATGAACTCCAAAATCCAGGGCAAACTATCACAGCAGACGTGTATGTTGGTCAGCTTCAACGTACACATGAAAAAATCAAGCAAAAACAGCCAGCTCTTGCGAACCATAAGGGTGTTGGTTTTCTTCATGACAACGCACGTCCGCATATGGCAAAGCTTACCCGTTAGGCAATAAATAAACTTGCCTGGGAAGTGTTACCTCATCCACCGTACTCTCCGGATATCTCTCCAACAGATTATCACCTTTTCCGATCTCTCGATAACCATTTGAGAAACAAGTGCTTCAAGACAGAAGAAGAGCTAAAACATGAAATGGGTGTGTTTTTCAACTGTAAAACTCGTGACTTTTATAAAAACAGGAATTTATGATTTAGTATCTCGTTGGGATAATGATGGAGATTCATTTATGCATTAATCTGAGCGCCGATTGTAATATTTGCAAAAACGAAAAACATTCCCCTGGATCTGATAGTACGATCAATAAGTTCGGAGACCAGCCTTTCTGACGGATATGATGTATTATTATCCCCTTCTGCAATTACGCACTTCTGCCAATGCGAGTACGGACGCTGAAAACATTCCTGGAAGTCTTTGGAGGAGATGGTCGTTGCCTCTTCCTGAACCTCAGATACACTCTTGAGACGGCGTCTTTTGAGTTCGTTTTTCAGACTGGAAGACAGGTAAAAAGTCGCATAGAACAAGGTCGGGTGAATAGGGAGGGTCTGGAAGGGTTGGCGTTTCCATTTTGGCCAGTGCAGCCTGCACCCTTAAAAGACTGATGTGTGGGTGCATTGCCATATTGCAGTATCCAATCCTTGCTTTTCCAGAGTTCTGGGCGTTTCCGGCGGACAGCATCGGAGGATCTGTGTGATCTCTCCTTATTTACCGTCATCCTTTGTAATGCACTACACTTTTCCGATGAACGCGAACAACTACACTGAACGCATCGTTTGGAAAACCCTTCATTGCGGAGCTGCTTCCTCCTTACCACGACTCGCATCATATGTGCCTCTACGCCACGGTCAAATAGTCTCCCCTCTCCTCCAAGCCCGATTGGCGATATCAGTACAATTTCTGAACTTAAACTAACCTAAACAGCCTAACCTAACCACTCCAACTATGCTCACTCGAATTATTTTGCTATCGCTAGTTTTACTGTAAGGATTGATGTTTTTGTCTCATTGAGGGTCTTCTGGTAGGTCTTTCATTACATTAACCACATCCGTGCATTACCGTAAAGCACTTTATAAAGAAAGTATGGATAATTCGTTGTTGCAGGCAGCTATTTTGATTCCTATTTCATAGGACGATTGCTTCTTGTTTTGCAGCAAATTCGAACTCAGAGGCACATTCTCCTCAAACATTTGTCAAAAAAGGAAGTGTTCCACCTGCAAATATGAATTTACTGCAAAATAAGAAGCAGAAATATAAAATAGGAATCAAAATGGCTGCCTGCAGCAATGATTGTCCATACTTTCTTTATATCGTGCTTTACATACCGTCCATTAATGCCATCTATCGGCATGTCAAACACTTTTGTTGGAAACAACAAAGTAATATACTCTTCTAACACATAGAATGCCAGGTTGCGTGGTTAAATGAGCAACCCGTATTTGGTTTGTGTAGGCCAATAAATCAACTTGTAGGAAGCTCTAAAAAAATTACACATTAGGACCAAGTAAAGTGAATTAAGTCTAAATGTTTCCTGCAATAAACTTAAGTAAAAAAAAGCTTTACCATTAATATCCCTCTAAGCGTTTTAAGCAATTTTGACGTTTAAAAAGCCAATCCTAAAAATATCCAAATAAAAATGTTCAAGACTTATCAATACTGTCACGCTAATATTTCTATTCATGTTTGTATTCACTAATACAGAGGGTCGTTTCTCCATAACTTAACGATTTTGAACACTCCTCCCCAGCAATGAAATGCGCTCGAGCCTATGTAAATCAGGTGGTGTATCAGTGGGCATTTCATAAATATTTGTTCAGGAAACGGCGCAGAAAAATCATAGCATGACTAGAAAAATTAATGATTTTTGGACAGGTAACGTACGAACGCTTTCCAAGGCGGGATTTAGTGCCATACGCATCGTGGAACAGTGCAAGACGGAAGGAATTTCGTCATTGAAGGCTGCTGTTAACTTCATTCTGGCTGACATACGTTCATCTATGAGAAGTACCTCGGAAGAGACCCCATCCCAGCCGTTCACCTGACATAGTCAACAAAGATCAGAAAGATGGTAGCACAAGAAAACCCTCCGACACAGACGGCCATGACTCAGAAGACAGAAACATCTGCGTCAACGGTAAACCGCATAATTAGACGCAACTTAGGCCTGCGCAAGTTCCATAAAGCCAGGGTTCATGCTCTTAATGAACGTCACATCCGTGAATCCAAAATCAACGCCCGCTAACTCTACGAAGGCCATCTTGCGGGCGAGAAATGGAGGTTTGTTGTCATGTTGGATGAAGCGTGGATTTACATCACAGATTGTGGTAAGGTTCGTGCAGTTGCCTACTGTCCAGCGTATGCGAAAGGCCGGATTGATTAAGTGCGCAAATGTCGTGAAAGTTTTCCGAAAGGCTTCATGGTGGTGGCGGGGTACCGCTCAAAAGGCTGGTTACAACTTCGTCGGGTGTAGAAAAACGCTAAGATGAATGCAAATTATTACAAGGAGAACATTCTGAAATCGTTTACACGCAGGAGATCCCGGCGTTGTACGGAGAGGAGAACAACAAAGTTTGTGTTCATCAGTATAAGGCGTCCAGCCACCCCTTCTCTGCTATCCCTGTTAAGTCACCTGACGCCTTCTCCATGGACTTCTGTGGCTTTGGCCTTCTCAAAAGGGGTCTCGAAAGGCGTCGGTTAGGTTAGATTAGGCCCAAAAACCGCCTTAAAATGCAAGATCCACAAAGTGCCCCAAAACCATCGCTGGACTTTGGAAAGTGTGCAAGGAGGTATGGAACGAAATTCCCCTGCCAGTCCTGCAATGAAGTCTGCCAGCATGGAAATTACGCTGCCGGGCTATTGCCAGGAATCAAGGGAAACACATTAAATGTAATCGGTGATGGAGAAGGGGCTTTATGTGAAGTGACAATCATCCGAGATCGGCTAGTTAAGGAGAAATGATCCTCCGTGATGTATATTCATGAATTTTGAAAAAAAAGACTGGTTTATCTTTTAGCATGCAGAGAACAGCTTACGTAATGTCATATTGGCACATTTCCAATGTAACTAGAGCCATGATAAACATGCGGTTTAAAAGTTCCTCCTTTTTTCTGATGATAAACATCATATGCTTCTGAGTAGGACACACGAGAACAAAGCGTTTTTCAACAAAGGTTTTTAAATGCTTGTGAGATAAAAATAAACCATTAAGGAATGACATAACCAAGTACCGAAAGGTTAAACTAAACCATTCGCGGAATCATATCTTTAACATTGTAAGTTTCTAATGAACCATAATTGTTCCACTAAACCAGGTGCCTTTAAACTAATTTCGACTATCATTAATTTTACGTTATGTTCATTCATGACGCATCATTTCAAGTTGTTTGATATATTACATGCCATATCTTAGCATTGAAAATTCCAATGAACCATAACAGTTCCAGTAAACCAGGTGCTCTTAAAACTATTTCGATTATCATTAATTTTACGTTATATTCATTCATGACATATCATCCCAAGTTGCTTGATATATTACATGCCATATTTTAGCATTGAAAATTTTTGAGGGTGTCATAAGGGTACCATTAGAGCACGTGCCATTATTTCGATTACAACCATTTTCAAAATGGTTCATTCCCAGAACCATATTTATCAATTGGCGAAAATAGTAATTTATATCCGCCTCTATCTCGTCATTACGATTTGTTTGATATACAGCCTGAGTCAAATCGTGTGTAAAACAATTTAAGAGGGTATTATAGAGGTCAAATTAAACACAAAAAGTCCTATTGACATGGGTCCAATTTTTATTTCTTTTCAAGTAGTGACGTTTTAAAGTAAATGTGTGGGCGGACATTTTCAATGGCCAATTACTAGAGCTAGAGTTTCTGCAGGAAAATAGACTGCATGAACTCTTAGAAGATACACCTCTTGCAACACGATGGTGCCCCTCCTCATTTTGGTAGAGTTGCTACTGAATGATTTACACGCACTTCTCTAACAAATGGATTGGGCGCAATGGGCCCATAACATGGCCACCTCGCTCACCGGACCTTAATCCACTGGATTACTGTCTGTGGGGACATTTGATACAAATGATGTACAGTGTCCAGATAGACAAGACACACGGCTACAATTAGTGGCCAGAATAATAGCATCTGCTGACGAAATTAGATGTGATCATGAGGTAAAGACAAACGTATACGAGTCACTTATTCGACGATGCAATGTCTGCATTCAGGCTCAAGGAGGCCTCTTTGAACATTTCTTGCAACTTGAAAAGAAATAAAAATTGACCCATGTTAATAGGACTTTTTGTGTTTATCTTGACTTCTATAATACCCCCTTAAATT
The DNA here is from genome assembly GCA_023313115.1 of Rhysida immarginata. Lineage (NCBI taxonomy): Eukaryota > Metazoa > Arthropoda > Chilopoda > Scolopendromorpha > Scolopendridae > Rhysida > Rhysida immarginata. The sequence continues at coordinate 2,178,055 of JAHWFO010012261.1, read as the reverse complement.
GTTTTACACACGATTTGAATCACCCTGTATTACTTAATATATCTCTCCATTGAAAATTGCTAGGTGGGGTCGTGAAGGTACCATTTGTGCACGTGCTATTGAACCTATTTAGATATTTGTGAATGGTTCGTGCCATGTACCGTATTCATCGACTGACGAAAATAGTAATGAATAACCGCTTCTATCTTGTCATTACGATTTGTTTGATATATTACTCTATATCTTCCCATTGAAAATTGCTAGGTGGGAAAATAGAGGTACCATTTGTGCACGTGCCAATGAACCGATTTAGATAATATTTGCGATTGGTTTGTACCATGAACCATATTCATCGACTGACGAAAACAGATTTTGAAAATCTTTCATAGCCTCGGAGGATTAGAGTTACGGACGGACGGACAGACACACACGTTTCCCCACACTGATAGCATAAAGCACCTTTCGGTACTTAATAACAGACGTGTCTATGCTCTTTAAGTAGGTGTCACGTGATTCTGGAGACAAAATGTTGAGAAGAGGGGAGAAAAGAGAAAAGAGCGATCCTTATCTGTCGCCGCCAAGGCTGTGTATTAATCGGGAGAAGATAAAGGAGACTGTTATCCGCAAGAGAGGTAATGGAATGGTCGTTAGAAGAGCGGGAGACGAAAACGTGAATGGACGAGAGCGGAGAGTTTGCTTGGAGAGGAATGGTAAAAAGAATAGGGGATAAGAGCATTGGAAGTCGGTAGATGGAAGCTGCAGAGCTCGAGGTTTTAAAGGAGCTGTAGAAACGAAGTGCAACAATGCGAGTAATAATAGGAGTTACGGCGGAACGGAATAAGGAATGGGACAATGTAAAGAGAAGAGTTTTGAAGAATCTCTGCCGACGGAGGACATTGAGAGTGTTATAGTTACTGTGAGTAATGAAACTGAACGTTTGCAAAATAATGATGTGATTATTTTTCCAAAGCGAATTCTTCGGAAGCCGACGAGTAGTCAGGCTGCGCGGCCTTCCCCTGCAGCTGTGAGTGGAGTTGTCCCGTATGCAAATAAATCGGAGACGTTTCGATTTGAGCAGATAAATGCGTTGTTAATTTATTGGCTAATTAATTCTGTTAAGTACGTGTTAATTCGTCAGCCAGTACCGTCAGGGTTAATGTCTATCGTATGGTTAGAAGAACTGGAAAAAAATTATGGAGTATTTGAAGAATTGCGTCTAGTCAGATATGAAAAATACCGTGCTGGAATTCTTCCCTATGGCGTAAGAGCCTATTTATCTGATGGCATAGGCGGTTTCGTTTACTTATCTGTTTGTACGTGGACTTTGTGTTCATTTTAGCGGTCATTGTTCGTTTCTCTTAGCTGCTTCTAAAACATTTCAAAGGAAGAACTATTTATTTATTATAAGTTTGTACGTGTGCAACGAGAATTGCTTTGGCTGGAATTGCGTTATTGAGTGAGCTGACAGTATAACGGTTTTAAAGGAAAAAGTATTGCTCTTCTATAATTTTTATGTATTGGCAACGAAAATTGATTTGACTCTGATTGCATTATTGTACGAACTAGTTTTGGTAATGAACGCCTTATGTAGTTGAGATTACCATTTAGATAGTTAACGTTTGAAGCTCTAATTGAAAATTGAAGGCGCTATACACATAATGACGTTCGTCTGTTACGACAACATTAGATATTAATGTTCAGTTGCGTAACTGATTTGTTTTGGGATTTCTAAGCTTTAAGCTTATTTTCATTTACGATGATTGAACTATTTATAATTCAAAGAAGATTTTCTAGCGTTACCCGTTATTTTATAATTGCTTATTGGTTAAGAAGAATTATGCCAGATTAAAATTTTTATAGCGCAGTGTAATTCTGGTATGCTTCTTTGATTTGAAGACTGCATTGTGCTGTAGAGTATTTTCGGCTTCAGGAACTAAGTGTCCGATTATTCTGCGTGTGGATCGTTTCACCAGATTCGGATTCTGTAAAACGGCCATCAGCTGTTTGTGCCTTGTCAAGTTTATATGAAGCAACTGTTTTGTTAATGGTGATTCATTTTTCTACATTTTGACCCTTATTAGAATTTACAATAAATTTATTTATTTTTACGCATCCCTACTCTTTCTTATTAAGGCTTCCACGTTACAGTAGGGAGTAAGAATTTCAAAATTAAAGAGCGAATTTAATAATTTAAAGATAAAAGCCCAAGGCTGATGATTAACATCTCACGGTATTAAGAGGATTTAATATTTAACATTAACTATGGCTTGATTGCGTGGTTATAAATTATTCTCCTTACAATATAAAAATATCAATTGACATGCATCGGAACGACATCAGCAACCTTGGCTCTTTTCCAAAACAAAATTCGAATTCACATTCTACGGATGTCGAGAAGCTACAGGGATAGTTTAGCTGAGAGAGATTTCGCTGTTTTTAATGATTACCCTTTCACTGATCTCAAAACGCGACACGATTTCAATAACATTAAGATACATGGCAAAACTGCCAGCTGTGAAAGCACGTAAGAAAGTGAAAAGAGCTCTGAATAGACAGGTAATGTTGATGAAAATTAATTCCTTTTTAAAAAGTAAACCCAACATTTCACTTTTTACTCATGAAATAAAGGATCATAAAATGATAGCAATCATATCGAAGGAATACATCCCCAGAAACCCTTATTGGTTGTTGGTTAGTCCAGCTCTATATATGCTCCAGATAATTCGAAACACATTTCGAAAAGATGGATAGAGGCCATGTTTGAAGAGCATCTCCCTTGCTGATGTTTGGTAAGCCGACCCAGACGAGCTTCTGGATAGGCTAATCAAAATGGATCAGTGATAATCAGAATCAAGGTGTACCATTATGACCCGGAAACTAAGCAACAGAGCAAGCTGTGGAAACATTCATCATCATAAGAAGGGAATAAATTAGAATTGGAATTAATGCCCCAATATAAGGTGAAGATATTACACGAAAAAAACGGAAGGAAATATTCCACGACCTGGTTCAAATGCAGGTTGCAGAATTTTTCCTTCCATTTTTTATGCAATACATGTATAATTATGCGTCATGTTTGAACCCAACCGTCGTCGGAGAAGGTGATGCTTATGTTTTTGGGATTTCATGGGGTAAATCCCAATTGATTTTGCTCGTACAGGCATTACAGTAACTGGGAATCATTACTGGAATCTCCTGAAGCTTTTACAGGAATCCATCAAGGGGAAGCGAATGCTCAAGAAAATTGTGCGCTTTCTCCAGGACAACGCACCTGCTCATTCAGCACCGAAGACCATGAAACTTGCACGCGATCTGGGAAGTGAAACTTTGCTTCATTCACTCTATCCCCCCGATCTGGCGCCAAGAGAATATTTCTTATTCTTCCTTAATCTCAACTGCATGGAAAGTGCTTTCAAGACGACGATAAAAATCATTTCAGAGATTAAAGGCTTCTTTAACAGCCTAAATGACACCTTCTTCAAACATGACAGCTTATCCATCGTTTGGAAAAAAATGTGTCAAATCATCTGGCGCATATAAGAAAAGGCTACTTTACCAATAAAAATTGTGTCCGTGTTTTTCTTCGCAATGTGTGATCGAGCGTTGTCTACGCGGGACAGGAAAGCCTAGCCGTTTATTCTTGATCCGCTGTTGCAGAGTCTCCAACGTCGTCGTGCAGTTGTTTGAATTAGTGGTGACGAACTCGTTCAGAACAGGGCCTAGGTGAACGAATAAGACGGTCAGCATGCAGAACTACTTCGGCGGCAACGACGCTCTTTGCTTCCAATGCATATTGGACCGATGGGTTCACCACGACTCGTCACCCGTAACAGTAAATCCATCATAAACGGAATGACTGCTCGTTGTCCTACCTGACGATTCCTTCTTGCACACACACTGAACTTTCATTGGTGCCCAGGCCGACATCAACGGCGCTGCTGTCATGAGAATCGCTTCTTCTGCAACAGAACACGCCATGAAGTTGGCTACTGTCATCAGCCAGTCAGCGACTTTCTTAGCCTCATTGCACAGTTCTTTATTAGGAACTTTAGCAAAAAGCTACCTATAAGAATGCACGCTTGGTCTATACGTTTATCCGGCTGTCCGTACGTCCGCCGTTTGCATGATAACTTGAAAACGGATTAACTTTTTCAAATTCTCATGAAATATGGCCATTAAGATCTTAGCTCGGCTGTAAGTGGATCCCTGGTAAGTCGAATTCACGTGCTAAAAATGTGACCATAAACAATGCTAAGATAATGGCATGTCATAACATCGATTCGTCAAGAATGATTACACCGTTACTTTCTGTCTATCTTGTTTAGCATTGTTGACATGGGCTCGCGCACGTGATAATCGCTTTGTCGACGCTCAATAACTTTTCTTCTTCTTCTTCTTTCACCAGGTCTGCCTCCTCTTGATTAGGAGATGACCTATTCCTATTAGAAACAAATACAGTTAACGGGCATTAAGCAGTTGACAAGCCTTGAGAGAGGGGGCAAGTAGCCTCAGAAGTAGGTTAGATTTGGCCTGGAAGTCTTTGACAGCCGATAGGATAAAGCGGGAGTTAGATTTGGCATCCACATTAGGCAGGAGAATAGTTGGAGAGTCAAAAGGAATGTTGCGAACTCGAAACAGGGTAGACAAGGATTGTCTGTGATAGTCGTAGAGGGGACAATTGAAGAGGGGCTCAATAACTCAATTACTCAATAATTGTACCTCGTTGAGCAATAAAATAGACGTAAATTTGGAAAGAACAAAATGAATTTCCATTTTTTCTTAGTAATTTTAGCTAAACTTTAAATTCTGGAATTTATATATGACTTCTACGTCACAGCTAAAGCTCCTTCTTGGAATGTTTACAAGATTTTATTTATCTTACACTGCTCAAAAGAATTAAGGAAACACTTCTGAAAACATTTGTAAAATCTCAAGATCAAGACTTCCGATAAAATGTTTCTTAGCTTTTTGATAAATGACATATGGTCTATTGAAATCACTGGGTGTTTTTTCGAGTTTCTCTTTTTTCCGTGAGTTTAAAGTGAAAATGCCAGAGACTCCTTAAAAACAGAAAGGTCATAATCATATAACAAAGGTCACATGGTCTTCAAACATCATTAATTTGCATGTTAAAGCTCTGATATAGTATTCGGACGTTTAATTGAGACATCTCAGGCTGGAGGAAGTTGCAAGAGCTGTCACGCTGCTCAAAGAAGCCTATTCAATCAGGTGTGTCGCCTGACAGCTTCAAGTGTCACCTTCAGTGGTCCATCGTGCCTGGAATCGTTTTCAACAGACTGGTCGTTATTCGCGAAGGGCTGGACAAGGACGCAGACGCAAAACTAGAGTGCCTATAAGGAGAGTGCGACAACTCGGAACGGATTTTGATTGGTTAACGCTCCGGACGCCATAGTTTCCCCAAAATAGCGTGCCGTTAGCATTACAGATATAGAGAAATTAACGGTTTTCGTTCCGTTTTTCGTTTTATTGTACATGTTTCCTAATTTTTGCTAATAAAATTGCATTATTAAAGTTTAAAAGTTGTGGTTTTATTAGATCCGCTTTAAAATTAAAGATTGAAGTGACGAAGAGGGAAGGGAAAAAATATTTTTCATAAAAAAGTATTTATTGTTTTAGTGTTCATAATAATGTGAATCTCACAAAATAAAGTGATAAATAAATAATAATAAATAAATAATAGATAAATATTTCAAGGAATGTTAAAAAATTTGTAATTTTTATAATTTTTTTTTAATTTATATAATTTCAAGGAATTTTTATTCAAGGGTCATTCGGGCCTAACGAGCAAGATTTTTATCTTGAAAAATTTAAAACAAACCGTAAAACCAATAGTAAAAATAACTATACAAAGACACAGCCCCATACAAAAGGAAAAAAACAGACGTGTGTTACCATAAAGAAGAGAATAATAAACAAACAGTTCTCATCTGTAAACCACTAAACTAGAAATCACATTACACATCATCCACAAAAACCTACGGGCCCATATGAGAAATAACATAAAACATTTGATAAGCATCTCAAAGAGTAACATCTAAAATTAGAAAAAAAAAATTAAAATATTTATAAAAAAAAAAAAGAAAACTAAATAAAGTTAGTTAAAACTTTCGTTTATCTTAATAAATAATGATTAAATGTGGGAGTTATGCTAGAGGAAAAGAAAAAAGGTAGCAATATTTGAGCAGCTCTTATAAAAAAATATTTAGATTTATGTGTAATTTTGTCATACAATTAGCAGCTTACTTTAATTTACTTTAATTCGAATAAACTTTTTTTTTTAAAATTGTTATTCATTTTTATTTTCTGGAAAAGTCAAAAAAACAATCATCCTTATTATGGAAATAAAAACATCAATGTTTTTGGGCATTTTTGTTGCTTTATCTAAACAATATAAAACACCAAAGTAAAATTATAAATCTTTTTGTAGGAGTCGAGGAATTACATTCCGCTATTAACGTTACTTTTATTTTATGTTTTTCTGTCATTTTTATACAATAGTTTCTGTAATATCAGATAAGGGCATTTTATTAAACAATTTTTATTATTCTTTCATTTAAATATACTGTACAAAAAATATAAAATGATTAATTTAACAGTCTTGAAACCGTTTATACACACAGCTGTAAAATTTGCTATTTATACGGCTAACATTATCGCTTACCATCTCTTGAGTCCCTTTAAAGCAGCATCGTACCCAGGATTTTTTTTTGGGGGGGGGGGGTCCCGCGTGTAACAGAATTGACCAACATCCAAGCAGTTCTGTGATAGTGGCTAAAATGAATTTCATGCGGGATCTCCCCGCATATATAGTTCTGTTATATGCGGGACCTCCCCACTCTTGCGTACGGCCCTGCTTTAAAATGTTAAACTGAACATTTAATAAACATAACATATTTAAGTCATGTAATATATTCAAACGGAGAAAAAATTTGGAAAATGAAACTTGAAATTTAAGTATTTTATAGATAGTTTGTAGCGTCAAAATTTATTTAATTGGTAGACATTGAAGTGACCAACGAGGCCTGATGACGAGAGTAGTTGTTCGCGCGAAAGGTTTTGCCAATTTTATGTCTCTTAAGATTTTAACACATATTTTTTTAAGTAATAAACTAGAGGATACTCTTTTACCACAACAAGAGAAAAAGAAACGAAAAAATAATAAATAAAAACTAAGGCAAAAAAATAATAAGACAAAAAACAAAAGAATAAGGAAAAATACGATCTGTAAGCGCTTTACGAAAGCCTTGCTTTCATCGTTCAGCAGCCCAAGGGAGAACACGGAATGAACAATGCGCTCTGTTCAGTTCACTCCGTGTTCTCCCTTGGGCTGCTGAACGATGAAAGCAAGGCTTTCGAAAAGCGCATATAGGTCGTATTTTTCCTTATTCTTTTGTTTTTTGTCTTATTATTTTTTCGTTTCTTTTTCTCTTGTTGTGGTAAAAGCGTATCCTCTAGTTTATTACTTAACTATTTCTATCCACATAAGATTTTACTCCATTATTCGACCTATTTTTTAAAATTTATTTGCAACTTGCAAACATGAGAAAGTGACGTTAGAACAATTCCACGATAAAAAGAATGTAAAAGTGAATCTAGATTTTTTCCTAAAACTAATCTTCGATAATTGAGAAATTTTTTTTCATTATTTGCAATAGATGTCAAACTTTTATTTTTTCTATAAATAAAAAATATGTGTAGACTGCTAAATATAATTTCTTTGGTTATTGGCTTTTAGTTTTATCTTTTTTCTAAAAAGGTCAAAAATCAATTCTCGAACTTACCATCAGCTGATCAAATAATTATATTTATTATGAAAATTAAAACGTTAATGTGCGTCTTTTTTTAACCTCCTTTACCTAATATACAAATAAAAGCTTGGTAGGCTAACCAGAATTAGCCATCTTTACATTTCTTCTTAATAAGCTGAAAAGTATTATAAATTGTACCTCTGCTAATTCAATCGTTAGGAAAAATATGGCCGACGACCCGAGTTGTCGCCACTCTCCTTACAGGCACCCTACGCAAAACGACCTGCGTGCGGCATCTGGAGGGGTTGTTTCTGACCAAACAGTCAGAAACAGACTACGGGAAGGTGGTTTGAGAGCCAGAAGGCCGAATCGTATACCTCATCTCACGCGCCGATACCGAGAAGCCCGACGTCGGTTTGCACAAGAACACATCAAATGGCAGCTGCGTCATTGGCAGCCTGTTCTCTTTACAGACGAGTTCAGATTTCGCCTAACTAATTGTGATGGACGTTATCGTGTGTGGAGACGCTCTGGAGAGCGCTTTGCAGAAGCAACAATGCAACAGACACACAGAATGGGGTGTGGTTCAGTTGGGGGGAGAGCGGGAATCTCTGTTGACAGCCGTACTGATCTCGTTGTTGTCCCAGGACGTCTCAATGCTGAAGTCTACATCAGGGACATTCTGAAAGATCACGTAGTGCCTGCTGCTTGTGTTGTGGGTCCTGCTTTTTTTCTTACGCAGGATAATGCTCGTCCGCATACTGCAAGTGCTACTCAGGAATTTCTCCAAGAACGGAACATTCCAACATTGGAGTGGCCAGCAATGAGTCCTGACTTTAATCCGATCGAGAATGTGTGGGGCAGGCTTGAAAGACGCGTAAGGCAACGCCCAACAAGTTCACAATCACTGCGCGAATTTAGCAGGTCCTCATTGAAGAATGGGAGGACATTCCTCGAGCAGACATCCGTCGACTTGTGCGGAGCATGCATATACTTTACTAGAGCTCGTGGATCGGCCTCGGTGGCTCAGTGGTTGCGTGATCGCCTCTGATGCTCGAGGACGCGGGTTCGACCCCGGCCTCGGACGACGAGGATTTTTTCAGGGGGAAAATCCTGAGATCACGCACATCCTTCGGAAGGGAAGTAAAGCCGTTGGTCCCGTGTAGTCGTTTGCCGGCTGCACGTTAAAGAACCCTTGCGAGGCAAAATCTGCGGCCCCTATAACGCCGTCCTGAAATGACCATGGCAGTTGAAAAGGACGTTAATACCAAACAAACCAAACCAAACCTATTTAGAGCTCGTAGAAAACACTTCTAGGAAGACGTGTATCTAGAGATGTCTTGAGACCCTTTCTTGAGAACAGTTTTCTCACTTTAGTTTCACCAGGTGAACTACGTCTGTCATTTGTTTTTTCGAAAGATGCTTGGAAAACTAAGCCATACACTTGTTTATTTGTTGAATAAATTGAGACCGCTTCATGTGTTCATGGGGTTGTACGGATATTTTCATTCTTTTAAATAACTTAGGCGTTCTATATTATGACTGTGTTCACCTAATTCTTTTGAGCTGTGTACTTCCTGTTTGAAGTGCGGTTTTTTCATCACGTGCTCAAGCAACATGTATTACGATTCTTCTGAGGAAAATTAATTTCGGATTAATTGCAAAAAAGACCCTTTTAAGAGCCACCGATTTCACAGTAATTCATTTTATTCCAAACTAAGCGAATCATCCTATTGAAAAAGGTCATCAAACAGGAAATCTCCATGACGTCATGTCCATTATGCATAAAAAAAACGATCCGTTCAAAAGTTTCGTATTAGAAAGCATCGAAATTTTTAAAGCCAAATCAAATACTCCCAATCTTCTTATTAATTCTCAAACAACCTTTGATATTCATACAATGCTTTCCCCCGTAGCAAATTTGCTATGACCCATATTATTCTTACAGTTAGTATATCCACCCAATCATAGCCATGTATATTCAACCAATAATGTCTTTATATATGTATTCTTTATATCTCCAGCCAATGCTATTCAATGTACTCAACCAATCACTTCTTTCTCTGTACCTTAAAAATAAACAGAAAGTAAATGTGTTTTCATTCTTGACGAATCGATAGTTATATGACATGCTATTATCTTAGTATTCTATACAGTTACTCTTTTAGCATGTGAATTAGACTTGAAGGGGGTCCACGAAAAATCCTGAAAAGTTGATACAGCCGAGCTAAGATCTTGATGGTCATATTTCTGAAAAAGTTAATCCGTTTTCAAGGATAAACGTACAGACCAAGCGTGCATTCTTATAAGTAGCTTTCTGCTAAAGCTTCTAATAATAAAATCTTGTAAACATTCCAAGGAGGAGCTTTAGCAGTGAAGGAGAAATACATTTATACATTTTATTAAAAAAATTAATCCCCCCTCCCCCTCCACTCGAGTAGGGTAAGCCAAGTAGCAGATCCTGAAGTCATCTATTTTTACCCCTTTATTTAAACTTTTTACCTCTCCCCAAGTTTTTTAATCAAAAATTAATTTTCTCGAACGTAATATGTAGAAAATGTAAAAAAGCTCGTATTTTCTTTCCTTTCTCATCATTTTCGAACGTATGGTATACCACAAGCCACATGTTGGTATAGTTCTAAAGACCACGTGACTACCACCCCCGCAAATCCGACCCCAATGGAACACTTGAGCCTAAACCTCATAGTAATGTAGATCTTGCATAGAGGAATCTTGATACTGAATTTCACGCATTTACGTACCTAAATAGCACATAGATATGTTGTCCTCTCTGAATCTCACCCCCGTAATTCCGACCGCAGTGTACCAATCAAAACCAAACTAAATAAATAGTGCAGATGGACATGCCCATAGAAAGCTACATTCCGAATTTCAACCTTCTACCTCAAAAAATGTAGAAATTATGAAGGGGTACACAGTTAAGACATTATAAAACCAACAAGTAGCTCCATTCTTTCGCTATTGAATAATAAAGATTATGAGCACTTGAGTAATCGTGCGTCGACAAAGCGATTTCACGTGCGCGCGCCGATGTCAGTAATGCTTAAAGGATGAACAGAAAGTAACAATGTATTCCTTCTTGACAAATCGATTGTTATATGACATGCCATTATCTTGGTATTCTTTACAGTCATTGTTTTAGCACGTGAATTCGACTTGAAGGGCTCCACGAAAAATCCTGAAAAGCTGATACGGCCGAGCGAAGACTTTGATAGTCATATTTCTGAAAACAGAATTTGAAAAAGTTAATCCGTTTTCAAGTTATCGTGTAAACGGCGGACGGACGGATGGATAAACGTACAGACCAAGAGTGCATTCTTATAAGTAGTTTTTATCTAAAGCTCCTAATAAGGACAATACAAAAGACTTTCTCTTCAATAAAATTTTATTCCAGGTGGTTTCCATGGCAACGCAGTGATTGATATTTCTCGCAATTCGCTGGTAGTACCACAGAATAATACAGAATGGATAGCTTCGCCGTTTCCCGTGCTAAGCGATGGTAGTGAGCAGACGGTGGAGCTGCGTTTCAATGGAGCTTACTACGACTTTTTCTAGATTTTTAATTGTTTCTCGATCTGTAATTAACTGAAACTGTCCTGATCACACGGAAGCTTCAAATGAATGACATGTATTCTTTCGGCGTCAATAAAAAAATATTTTTCACGGAGGAAAAACAGATATTCGCCAAATTAAATGCTTGAGTAACTTGCTTCGCAATCAACCGACTAGCTCTTAAGTTTACAGTACACATTTAAATCATTTAGACTTTACAAATGTATTAATATTTTTTCCAAAATATAGTGATTTCACTCACAAACTAATCTAATTTCAACAATAGAATTAACTTGCCCTACTTTAATTTGTTTTTATTGAAAAAGTGATAAGCAAAGTAAGTGACAAAAGCCGTCAGAATGCAACATTTAAATATATACATTTAGATGCACTACAGATTTAATGATAATAATACATTGAAGTTAATGATGTTGACAAAAATTAAGAAATTTCAGACTTCAGCAAGATAATATAAAAAAAAAAATTCTTAAAAATTGACAGTTGATACGGGCGAGCTAAGACGTTGATGGTTATATTTCTTAAAACAGAATTTGAAAAAGTTATCTGTTTTCAAGTTATCGTGCAAACGGCGGCCGGATAAACGTACAGACCAAGGGCGCATTCTTATAAGTAGCTTTTATGCTAAAGCTCCTAATAAATTTTATTTTGAATTGGCCACAAAAGAGATTAAATTCTTTTACTGAAATCTTTTATTTGCAGAATTTTTACAGAGTTATTATAAAACCAGCATACATGATAAAAGTAAAATAAAATAAATAAATTAAAACAAATTATTTCTACATCAACCTAATGAAAAGATTTCTCCAGATTTTATTAATTTGCCAAGTAAACGTTAAAGTTTTTAATTTTCATATAAGAACTTGGCTTAATTAATCGAAGAAAATGGTTTTATTTCAGTTTTGGGAAAAAAGCAAAATGTAACTTTAAAATGCATTTATTTTCATGGTGCACCGAAAAAATCCTGACGACAATTTCGTTAATAATGTGAGGGCTTAAAAGATAATTTTTCATTTAATGAAATTAACGTAAGAAACAGACAGTTTTTTTTAGTTATACCATTAAGCAAACATCACGCCTAAAAAGCTTTTATTTTCTTTATAAACATACAAAAATTCTGAATACACTTTCATAAACGATATGGTAAATCAAAAGTTAACTTTTTAATTAATAATATTGCTCTAAGAAACGGGTCACTTTGAAAGTTTTAATAGATAAGCAAACATGTCTTAATGTTTTTTATTTTCATTGTATACATGAAACAAAATCATATGCAGATTTAAAGTTAAATTTTCTATATACAGGGTGTCTCAGAATTCATTGTACAAACTTCTAGGGGAGTTAGTATGGATGATTCTAAGCAAAAACGTTCACCTGAACATGGATCCGAATTTGAACGATAACTGAGATATGAACAGAAATGAAAATGCCGCCACCAAAATCAACAAGTTAATAACTCAGATTCTGTAAAGCCTAGATTAATGAAATTTGGGGGAATAACAGGGTACATAAGACTGTGTATACCGTTAAAATTTGATCGAATTCCAACGAGAAGTTTCCGAATTACGCAGTCAAAACTGTAACAAGTGCTGGTTAGTACTCAAGTGAAAACGTGTTATGATTTTGAATGAGTAACTCGGAAACTTCTTGATGGATTTCGATCAAATTTTAACGGTATTTACAGTTTTATATACCTTTTTATTTCTCCAAATTTAATTAATCTAGGCTTTACAGAACCTGAGTTATTAACTTGTTGATTTTGGTGGCGGCATTTTTATTTCTGTTCATATCTCAGTTATCGTTCAAATTCGGACCTATGTTCTTATGAACTTTTTTGCTTAGAACCCATACTAACTCCCCTAGAAGATTGTACAATGAGTTCTGAGACACCCTGTATATAAAAGAGGACATCCACTGACTGACTCACTGACTCATCACGGCACAGCAAAATCTACTGAAGCCACCGACTCGAAACTCGGTGGGGTGATAGGACAGTTAGCGTAGGGGCGTGCTAAGACGGGGTTTTTCAAAATTCGGAAGCCCTGCCCACCCAGAGGGGCAGAAAGGACTTGCACGTTCGGTCGCTTGGCTCCGTCCCCAATAAACGCAGATCCTCGAAATTTTGCAGGAAGGTTTCTAGCTACTGTGCCAAAAAAGTGGTCTCCCCGATTTTCGATATTCTCGAATTTTAAGGGTGCGAAAACTGGAAAAAATTGATTTTTGGGGGTGTTTCACAAAATCTTCTGATATTTTGATGCAACTTCGCGGGGAATAAAGATAAAGCAACGAAACTCGGAGCGAAGCTTCTTGGGGATATTTCCAAAAAAATAATTCCTGGTTTTATCGATTTTTCGCTTGGGGGGGGGGGGGGGGCAGGAGGGCTCTAAGATTGCCGCCCCGTTTTGTGTTTTTGCCTTCTAAGTCCAATGCGGAAATGCAGGGCGCTTCAAAATTGAGCACGAGATGTAAAAAACTTACATAAAAAGGGAGCATGCGTTGATTTTTGAAAATCGATTATCAGGGGGACAGAAATCCAAAAAAATCCCAAAATAGATCTAATTTTGACGATCGCGTTGGGTCGACGCCACTCTGTGCCAAATTCACGTACGACTTAGATATTTTGACCAAGAATAGTTCACACAATTTTCAAAAAACTAATTTCTCCTTTTTTTCATATTTTACCTCTTTGCCCCCCTATAGCCCTCCGTAAAAATAGGCGATTTCTCCCAGTTTTTTCCAGTTTTCGCGAGTAAAAATGGGTGTTGATTAATGAAATTTGGTACAGTGATGACAATTAACGAGATCAACTGTCTGCTTAGTTTATTTTTTGATTATCTGCATCCAATTTTCTAGTATTTTATATTTTTCGGATTTTTACCTGATTTTTTTTTTCATAAATTAACATAGAAACTCTCATGTTGAAAACTTAGGTTTTACATTGGTCACAAAACATGGATTTTGTTCTTTGATTTAAAATTTATTTAAAGTATCCGGGACTATTTTTCGATTTATTATGAAGTAACTGATATACCCGGCGTTGCTCGGGCTCTTTTTTGATGAAATTTTACAATTTCTGGATGCGAATATACAGAAAAAATGAACATTATTCTCCACCTTTTTTCTCGGACACTGCCTCAAACTCACTCAGCTATAGACAGCATTCCAAAACAAGCGAAGTCGAGTAGAACTGCTAAAGGGTCGGTCGTTGGAGAGCCCATCCATTGGGAGCATTTTAAAAAAATTCGTTTCGATTCTTCAATATGAATTTTTACTCTATTAATTCTAAGTTTTTTTTCATGTGTTCATTTTTTCTGTATATTCACATTCAGATCTTGCAAAATTTCATCAAAAATGAGTCCGAGCAAGGCCGGGTATATCAGCTAATTTATTAATAAAATTAAAATGAAGAACGAAAAATAAATTTAATAATAAAATATATCCGAACAGCGCCTATTTTCCAATGCTATTCCTGTGCTATTCCTAATGGAGCACTGCTTCAAGGTCACTGTGGTAGTACTATATCCAGTTTTCGCTGGTGGTGTTCCTATCCGCTGCTATAGGCTTCCGATAGTTTTCATTTGAGTCTCGTAATATTTGTATTTCTTTTAAACATGCAAAAAAATATTGGAAATTTTGAAAGCCAATAATCAAAAGATGCCTTACTTTGAATGGATGAAAATATCCTGAGAACTCAACATTATTGATTGCGCAGATGGCTCATCGTACTATGGCACATTCTAGGAACCAACATGGAGAGAAACTACAAAATTTAAATACAATGGAGGAAACAATTCTTTGTTTTCAAAAAGTTACTGTTTATTTTATTTCATTTAGTCTTTTGACTGCTTAATTAAACACGATGCAAGCCAAAACTCCCGAAGCAACGTTTAGCACCAAGGCGTATATGTTTGGATAACTATCCCCGCATAACTTGAATCTCATTGGCAACCGAATGAACCCGGTTTTTCGATGGTTGCAAATCAAACAGTGACGCTGTTGCTGCCCACTTAATGTTCCCACGCCTCTTCTCCAAATGATAAACCTCAATCAATAATGAATGCATTTGCCGAATGATAAAGCTTTTTCTGTTTGTTCGCCCGTTTCGCCCTCGAACCTAGGGTTCCCGCTGGCTAGTGCCAGTGGAGTACATTGTTCTGCCTATCCAGTCAATTTTCAAAATGTTAGCTGTCGTGTAATAGACAAGTATTGGCTTTTGACTTGTACCAGATGATCTTTCTCTACAAATGAAAAGGAACGATTAGAACGGGTCATAATTTGACAATGAAGGATTAGAATTTCAACTGAATCTGTTTTATGTTTTTCAGTGGTGATTGATGCATAATTTTAAAGAGAAAATGGTGAAACAGTTATTGATTCAAAGGCTTAATTTTGGTTTGGACAGTGTTCCCTGTTTGGATTCGGAATGTGAAAATAATTTAATATCTTTATTGGAATATTTGTCCAGTTCCCAATCTTTTATTGGATACATTATTTTCCGCAGAATTGACCACCCTCCTCTGTATGGCTTTGATATATCTAAATTCAAGAACAAATAATTCTAAATTTCGTGTTAACGAAGAAATGGACTTTTTTTAAAAATAGATATTATAAAAATTGAAAATGTACCAAGAATCACAGAAAAATATCTCCGAGGGCAAGTTGAAATCAGAGCACGATGCGCGACTATATCATTCCCATGCGACAAATTATAAGGATTGGATAAAAACTAATGACAACACTGCTGCTATATCAGTCACGTGAGTCATATGACCTTGGACTGACAACAAAAGAAGATAAGAAACCATTATTCCACAAAACGTGTGAGGAATACTGGTTTCTTATCTTCATTTGTATTATTTTAGTGTCCACACTTTTGACTGTCTTATACATGTATTCGTATGACGTTGGGCTGTTGTTGTATTGAGAACGAAAGGTCAAATGAGCTAGCGCGATGGGTGCTAAAAGTTGTACAATATTCAGTCAAATACTCCAAAGCTTTTAAAGTACCGGTGGTTAGTACACGCGCCCTAATACATCCACGGGGAAATACTGCATCATGCTGTTTCACTTTCGGTAGCTGGAACAGCATGGTGCAACAATATGTTGCAGGATCCATATTTTCTCAACTTGTTATGTGATACTGAATAAAGTTCCGACATGCCTTCGAGTCAGTGTGTGCAAACTTTCTAAGAATTACGGAGCGTTGCATAAATATCGGATTGTTGCAAAAGTTTCTTCCGGTTCTAGAACCCGTGCCCAAGAAGGGCTCATTTTCCGAAAGCGTGTTCATGTTTTTTCAAACAAATTATTGCATTCGATTCCTGAATATCTTTGCTATATTACATCCAAGAATCAACTTTCTGACTATACATCTGTGAGTGCCATCAACGGTCTGAAATGGACCTTTCATGCGAGCATATTCGAGCAATAATCTTCTACGAGTATTCTGGAAAGATTAGTGCTGCGCAATGTCACCGAAACATTTGCCAACGTTTAGGTGATGGTACTGTTAGTTTACGTACAATAGAAGAATGGTATCGCCGATTCAGACGCGGAGGTAGCACTCTTCAAGATGCACCTCTCTGGTCGGCCAATCAAGATTTCAGATGTGATCTACGCCAAGCAATTGATGAAGATCACAATATAACAACGAGGGAACTCACAGGACAGTTCAGGGTTCACTTTTCAACCATTGTCCGGGGTCTGCATGAGCTGAATATGTCATTCAAGTTCAGTCGCTTTTGTGTTGGAATAAAAATCCGGAAAAAACTTTTGCAACAACCCGATATAAACCCAACTAGTTTTTTCATGATTTCCATACAATATGTAATCAAACAATAAAGCAAATGAACTTAGGATTAGCATGGATTGTTTATTACATATTCCTGCAATATAACTATGATTAATAACTCACATTTTATGAGTTTGCCTCTTACAAAAATATAAAGCTACATTTTTTAGGAGGTTATAAAGCGAACAGATTTTGAAATAACTTTGAAAATTCGATCAGGTATTGATTCTATTTTAATCTTTCACCAGCTGGTTACAATTGCTTGTTTCAAATCATTGACAGAATCATACGGTTTCCCCCCCCCCCCTCATAAACATCACGGGCTAACAACCCCCACAGATTCTCCACTGGATTATATCCGGGGAATAAAGAGACCAGTCCATTACTCGAACACCTTTATCCACAAACCACTGAAATGTAGTGCGAGCATTGTGAACAGGAGCATTGTGAACAGGAGCATTGTTCTGTTGAAATGTTCAGGAAGGACCACCAATATCTTCTCCAAATTTGAAAAGATGTGCTTCCAACAAAGCCTGAAACTTTTCAGCATTCATTCGGCCACTCACAAATGCAATGTCAGTTTTCCGTTCCTTTCAAACACTGCGCAAACTATGACGCCTCCACCTTTTTGTTGACGTTTGGAACAAATTTTCTCTCTCGCCTAAGTCATGCCAGTAAAACTGTCATCCATTAGGACCGTCCAGATTGAATTTTTTTTCCATCGCCCCAGACCACTGTTACGGGCTACGGATGTTATTCCGGTAATACCGGTAATAAAAATGCATTAAATACATTTATAAATACTCTTTATCCGAAACTTCATATAGTGGTCATAAATGGAACAGTCAAATATCTGTTAGTTGCAACTGCGATAAGTAAATTCACTGAACTGAACGGTTTGAACCTAGAGTATTAGAGTTTCAGAATCTCATGAGCGTTTGAGGTATCCGAACAAAACCTTGTAAATTCTTTTTATAGGCTTGAGAATCTTCCGCGGATGTACTTTTTCTGTAATTTTGTTTTTCAATAATAGAATGCTTCCTGAACCCTATCTTTTCCCTGCTTATTTTCTCCTCTCTGTTAGGAGCTTATGTTTCTTAAGAGTTTAGTTTAATTGTCACGTGTAAGTGCAATGGAAGCAAGCCTGCTAAAAATAAACAAGACCACAGAAGTAAGGAGGCATTAATTAATACCCAATGACTTCAAAAAACATGATAGACAAAGTAGTTAAATGATAAGAAAAGAGAATTTAGTTAAGCTAGGAGCACAATAGCTTAGTATGCTCAAAGCTTAATAATAGAAACAATACTAACGTACTTAGTATTAATAAACTTTATATCGAACGTATTCTTAATGCTCTATCAATTACGCTTAATCATGAGCAACACATTGAGTGCTTGGGTGAACCACTATAATTCATTGGGGTCGTAGCTAGCACAAACACTTGCTTGAAAATAGAGGGAGGTAAGCACACTCTGTAATGGATAAAATAAAATGTAAATACTTTAACAGGAAAAACCTCCTCTTAAATGAAGGAACTTCCGTTAAAGAATTTGCCTTTATAGATTACGTCTAATTACTTAGAAGAGTATTAATGAAATGCAATATCTGCCTCAGACACGGGGTAAATCATGTGAAAAGACTTCTAAGTGACATACGCTGTCGTTAATGCACAGAAAATCTGGACACCAGTCGGTGATTATTCCACAACAGAAAGTGAGTAAACATCCGAGGTTTCACTTTATAGTTGGTGTCTTCTATCTGAATTTAGTTATAAAGTTATTCTCCTAAGTATCCAAAGGTTTTACTTACGAATCCACTAATGTCGAGGTTTTACTTATGAAATCGTGTTCGTTTTATTGAATCCACTAATGTCGAGGTAGGAAGCGTCCGGCGCCTTCATGTAAAAACGCCGTCAAACTTATCGGGAACAATCTTGTGCAGCATTTATAATGACGCTGATACACGAGGAGTTCGTCTTCTTTAATGATATTTTCCTACCAATACCATACTTCCAAATGTGTAATAAAATGCACTGGTCTCCGATACGGATCTGGCAAAATGTTCATGCAGTACTTGTGGATTCTTTGCAATGCTATTTCAATGCGTAAATTTATTACCTTCGTATCAGTCTTCTCATGTTAAAGAATAGCGGAATCGCACTCGGCGACCGCAGAAGCAAATTTCCTAAATTTATAGAGATGAGCTATTTGTTTTGTGGTTTAGATTTTTGTTTAAAATTTCAGACAGTGACAGCTGTAGATTTAAACTTGACTCTCAGGTTTTTTAAGGTGAATCAAGGACAGATATTGCAATTGAAACGTAGAGAAAGGCGTAAGGGCAGACTTTCCATGTTGCCCTCTGACCAAGATGAAACATGTAAACGCGACAGGTGGTGGCTTACATGTGCCTTTAACTCCCCGCGTTCTTCAATGCAACTAGCTAAAAAAGTAGAGAGAGTAGGCTTGAAAAAAAAATATTTTTGAATTCTTGAAGGCCTATTAAGCGGCAGACGATGCGCTACTCATGCCTCCTCCGATCAATATGATGACAAAGTCTGCCGAAGCTCGTGGGGGTCGATGTTTGCAGATGGCTTTTCGTGTTCTCCTCGTTCCTGAGTTTTAGAATCCTCGTGAATCTAAACTCCCCTCTAGGCCTTGTCTAAGACTTGAACTTTCCACCGTTCACTTTAATTACGCTATCGCTGCTTCCTGATGATAAATCTCAAGCAGGTTCTGTTGGAGACCCCGAAGAGATTTCGTGCATTAATAACTTTCTTGTTCAATACTGATTACGAACATTCAGAAATGCCTCGAAGCTCAACACTGTCTTCGCTAAGTTATCGGCCTGATTGACTTTTACTGTTGTTCTTTCAGCAGACGCTAATTAATCTGAAACTTCTCTTCCAATTTCTCAAGTACTATGAAGTTATTAAATAGTTTCTGAAACGAAATAAAAACCTTTAGTAAATCGATACAACCCGATTTATTGATGTGTCATATTTTCTGCTTGTTGCCACTATCGATCATTTTCGAATTCAATGAAAAGGAAAGTCAGATGGGCTGAAGGACATCGGAAAATCTCCAAATTTTATAAATAAATCTCGATGGAGGATAGTTAATATTTATAATTATTAAAAACTGGCAGGTAATAATACAGGTAAAAACTCCTTATAACGAAATTTTTTATAGAGCGAATTTTTTTTAAAGTTTGGTTGGCCATACATAGACCCAA
The DNA here is from genome assembly GCA_023313115.1 of Rhysida immarginata. NCBI lineage: Eukaryota > Metazoa > Arthropoda > Chilopoda > Scolopendromorpha > Scolopendridae > Rhysida > Rhysida immarginata. The sequence continues at coordinate 2,157,691 of JAHWFO010012261.1, read as the reverse complement.
AGTTAAATGATTTCACTTCCTTATTACGAAGCAGGAGGACGCTGAACCGCAAATAATAAGAAAAAAAGCTTCTTCTACGGTGGCGGATGACTAAAAAAGCTAAGCTTCACAAACGCACAGGGAAATTTGACCAGATTATAGAAAATACAGGAATTTTACGACTTTAGTAAAATGGATAATTTTAAAACAATCTGTTGAAAAATTATGGCCTTATTAAAAAATATGGTATGCAAAAGCACAGGCACCCCGCTTTCCATTTTTACAAGAGAAAACATGCTACTTCGTTCTAGGTTTTACCCCTGTTTTTAAATGCCCCAGACAAAACTTATTGCAGGAGGAACATTCAAATTTCTAAACCCCCAAACAAGACTCTCTGGTAATCTTGCCTTTAACAATGTTAAGCATTTTCCTAAGCATAAGATTAGGTTAGGTTAGGTTAAGCCATCGAAGCATAGGTTCACGTGCACCGCGAAAGATAAAAGATTGAGAAACGCTGCGCTAAACAATCAAAGCGAACTAACGTGCCATGTTATAAAGGCCTTTGTCAATTTCCAGAAAAAATTAAAGATCGGATTCAAATTGAAGCAAAATTTCCAGAAAAAACGCCCTTAAAATATTTAGTGGCTTCACCTTTATTTTATGCTCCATCATGTTAGGTTACGTTAGCTTAGCTTAAGTACAAAAAAGGCGTAGAGATCGGACTCGCTCAGGTTTTTCGTAAGGTGTAGCGGAAAACTTAATTTGTTTTTCAAATAATCCTACAATTTTTCTATCGCCTGGGTGTGGGTTCCTAGAATGGTTAATTGTTCCGTGGGTGCAGTACATCTCCCCCACGTGAAGATAACCTCGCCACTCGTCGGTGTTCGCGGTGGAGTCTGGCAGAACGTAAGTAGAGATGATCCACTCCAGGTTTTGTCGATTTTCTCTGGAAACAAAAACCACAAAAGCGTCCTTGGTCTCCCTACAAACGCCCCAACCACCCACTGCGTATTCTTCACCAGACGCCCACTCTCGTACTTCTGACGAATCAACGCTGTCTCGTCGATTTTGACGGTGCACCCCCAATCCGCTCTTCCCGCTGACCAAACACTGCCGCCACCATGATTTCTCTCAAAAAATTGGTCTAGTCGCAGGAAATATGAGAGCTCACGCCGCAACCCAAAGCCGAATCCGTTTGGTTTATACCGAAGGTGATCTTATGCCAAACAAACGTCGAATATTTGAGCCCAGGAAAGCCGGCCGTGCTTCCCTTTCAGCGTATTCTCCGAGACTGGATGTCTTTTGTGGCACTCCACACACTTGTAGAAACAGACTTGGACTTTCCTGTGCACTCGAGAACCATGAGAGCGCAGCAGTCTTCACAGGCAGCCGTACACGGGACCACCTCCAGGGCCATGGCAAAGTGCCAATCTTGAGGAACGAACGACTTTATGCCCAGGTCAGTCCTCTGTGCCTGCCGAAGACCATAATACTTTTCTGTCGTAAGGGTTTTTCATAAAACTTAAGGAAATAATTGCTTCGTGTTAAAAAAAAAAGTTAGCAATGTTAAGACTACCACTGCGTTTTTTTCTTCAATTGTCCTCAATCTGGTTTCCAGATTTCCCTCATCGGGGTTCACATAATCCTTCTTTAGTGCTAAAAGGTATTACTCGATAAAGGCAATATGAGTATCTTTAGACGACTGTGTGCTCATATTATTCATTAGAGAAGTACTAAAGAAAAGCTATTAGCATAATTGAAGAAAAGCTACAAGCATTGGGCAACCTAGGACGAATGAACGACGAAACCTTGCAAGTATTAACAACAATCGCCCCTCTTTACAACAGCTTTCAATGTTGCAATTAGAATCAAAAGTTTTGAGATGCTTCCTAATAAGATCACAACAGTGACAAACGCCACACAATAAATAGGTGAATTCCCCTATTCTGTTGGTGACCTTCCGATGATCTCATTATGAAAATTAGCACATATACAAAATGTATCTCATAAACTGTAACAGATAGGGACCAGTTTTCAATTCCAACTTGTTCCGCATTCAATTATGAACACAATTTAAAAAGTGCATCAAAATCTGATGAATAAATCATTCAAAAATGAAATACAAATATTTCTACATGCAAATCATGTCACATGCCTATCCAGTTTTCCATAATTCACATATGTGCCATTCATTGTATAGCACAATGGCAAAGTACACAGAAGGAAGTGACTGACATGGTCATGTACTTGTACTATGGTGCTGTTAATGAGAATGATGCTTCTGCAGCCCGGCTTTATCAGGACAGACATCCAAACCTGTAGAAATGTTTGCGTTTCATTTTTGAGTGATCCGATTATAATGCATTTTTATTGTGTTCATAATTGAACGTGGAAAAGTTTGCAATTTCAAATTGTTCCTAATATGTTAGATTTATGAGATAAATTTTGTTTATGCCCTAATTTGCATAGCAGATCTTCGAAAGGTCATCAACAGATAGCCTACCCATGATTCCTATTCATTGCCTTTAGCGGAATTCACATATCCGTTTATATTCAAGGTAGGAGGGGGTTAACAGACTTTTGACCCACCCTGTAAAAATAGATAATTTTATTACATTTATATTTAAAGAGGGCTCTACCAGTTTTAAACAATAACCAAATTTTAATTTTTGCTGCCAATCAATCGTAAATATTTACAGATTTTACGAGAATTTTGATTTGCCTGTAAAGAGAGATCTCTTTTACGTTTCTTTTGTCTATAGAAAATTAAATTGATCTGCAATAAAAAAAAGACTTAAATTATGTACGTACGATTTCTCGAAGTATCTCTCAAAATCGTCATGAAACAAGTACAGTTTTTGATTCATATAAGGAATATCACAACATGAAACTTGTTTAAGAAAAATACTTTCATGCGATTTTTTTCTGTCAGAATCGTTCAGGACACGCTCCCGTTATTTGATTGGCATTTCTTGAAGTTTAATTTCGAAGTCCGTTCTGAAGGCGGCACTTTTTTTTTTAATACCTCGTCATCATTCGAACTTTTTTACTTCGAATGATCACGGAAGGCTGAAGGAACGCTCTCTTTTACCCTCGAGCGCTTTAAACGTATTAAGCGTTTCCGTGGCAACTCCCATTAAGAGAACCCATCCTCATTTGGGAATCCAATAAAATTCTCGAATCTTAATAACCTGTGCGTTTTTCTTTTTGTAATTGGTGATTTCAATATTTCGTTTATTCTGCTCTTGAATTAATATTTTGAAAATATTACATTCCTCTCTTAATCAAAATAGCTGATAAACTTCTATACAGTTCAGTCACATTGCAGCACGGACAACAGCTACACGGCTTGAAAGAGAGTCAATAAGATGCTGGAGAGCGTCCAATGGCATCTGGGAATTATACAGACTGCATCTGCTGAAGGGTGCATAGTGGAGGAGCTATGGAGCAAACATGGCGGTTGAGATGATCCCGAAGGTGCTCGATTGGATTTAGGTCTGGAGATATTAGGCGGCCAGGAAAGTACGAGGGGCACTTTGAAACGTATTGTTCAGGAGCTCTACACACTTCCTACCAAATTTGTTTTACTTTCTCCAAGTATTTCACTCTTTCATAAGGTCGCGTGCAAAATTTGACCATGCCACGTAACATTGTTTTCGCGTGGCATAATTCTAAAGCTCGCGATAGACGTAAAACACAATGGAGTTGAATCTGCAAACATGGTATGCTATGATTTTCTGTGATTATTCCAAAGGCTTAAAAATCGTATAACTATTCTCGGATTATGGTGGTGGATGTCCAACGCATTAGAAGTTCGATTTCGGCGGTCGTGCATGAAATCGTCTTCACACGTTCAACCGTTTCTAGGGTGTACAGAGAATGGTTGGAGGAAAGAACAAACAGACACCATAACGAGCGCCCAGCCACCCTCGATGACCGTGACCGGCGATACCTGGGACGAATTGTCAACAGAGACAGGAGGGCCACAGTGTGAAAAATCACGGACCAATTCAACGTCGGCCAAGTCTAGAAACGTCTCCCAGTGGACAATCCATAGGAACATGCGTGCCCTCGGCTATGAGAGCCGTTCCCCTACGCGGATATCACTGTTAACCCCGCGTCATCGGACACTCCGGCGTGCATTTGCACCAATCACATCGGATGGACACTGCAACAGTGGCGTAACGTCATATGGTCGGACGAGTGACAGTATAAACTCTTCCATGCTGATAGGGGGCACCGTGTGTGGCGCGGAGTTCATGAGGCGATGAATCCGGCAGGCCAAAAGGGCGTAGTCCCGGGCGGTAGGGTATCAGTCATGGTATGGGGCGCGTTTTCCTGGTATGGAATGTTCTTATGAAAAGACGTTGAATGATCTGCGGTATCATCAATTGCTCGAAGACCATCTCCAACCGTGTTTGGTCTTCCAACACCCCGACGACCTTGCCGTCTTTCAAGATGACAATGCGCCGCCACATCGCTCCAATGTTGCCCGAGAATGGTTCGAAGAACATGCAGGGGAGGTCCAACGACTGGACTGGCCACTCCAAAGCCCTGATATGAACCCTATCGAGCATATCTAAGATGCCGTTGAAGTCAGGCTCCGTGCGCTGGATCCTCCATCCACGAACAGACCGCAATTGGCTACTACTCTGCTCTCTGTATGGTGTCATCTGCCTCCGGAAGTGTACCAGGGACTTGCAGACTCACTTTCACGCCGTATCGCTGCGCTCCACAGGGCCAGATGGGGCCCGACTAGATATTTGGTGACTATCCCATGAGTTTTGCTCACTCAGTGTACAAATGCCGATTCAGAATCCCGCCAAATGTGGTGCGCTCCGTCATATGTTTTTTCCCAAACACAAAAAGGTAAGCGCTCAGTGGATATTCACAAAGCACTAGTTCCCGTTTATGGAAACATTATGAGTCGACCACATGTAACGAAGTGGTGTCGTGAATTCTCTGAAGGCAGGACCCATGTTCATGACGAACTTCTGCACTTGTTTCTTAACCTGAAGAAATATCTTGCTGGACAACGCTTCCACGACGATGAAGAGATCAAGCATGAGATTGAAATGTTATTCCAGCAGCAGGCGCCAGAATTCTATGACTGTAGGATACAGAAGCTTACCTAGAGTTAAAATGGCGGCAATTACATCGAAAAATCACCTCTGTATTATTAAATAAGTTGTAGTGGACATTTTGTCAAATAAACATTTTTTTTGAAAGAATACTAGCCGTTGTAACCTTACTTTCTGGACACCGCCTCGTACCATTCAGGAATAATCACCGAAAAACCGTGTCTCCGTAAACAGTAACATAGGCCTAATAGTAGTAGCTTAATAGAATTGGAATTGGTATTAAAGTTATCTGTAAAAACTAGAAAAATAATAGCAATTCTAAAAATATTTAATGAAACTGCTGGTAGACAGGCTGTTTTATAAGGATCAAATCCACATTCGAATGGAGAAGATTTTCCTCGATTTTCTTTTATTTTTTTTTGATAAAATTAAGGATAAAACTATAAACAGACACATTGCAAACAGACCTGCCGTTTTAATTTTCTAAATGATATGTGCAGGATGAGCCGACACTTGCTAAGAACCCGAGAGGTATATGGCAGTAAATTCCAAAGAGAAATGATGCTTTCCTCGATGAACATAAACCTTTAGTTTCTTAAGCATGAAGGGCTAATACGGACTGTAAGATAATTGCATCGGAACAGACAATCAAAAAGTCTCTCTCAAGGTGGTGACTAAAGGCGTTCTGGTATCGTAGCCGATGGCACCCCAGACGTAAAGGCGTTCTGGTATCGTCCCGGGTGTTGGTCCACGATGATACCGGATGCATTTTTCATTGGTACGTTCCAATGGTCTGCGCCACACCCGTCCGCGTCTGTCGTCGGTGTCCAAACAAAAATGGGATTCGTCGCTGAAGACCACCGGGCGCCATTCCATTCGCCAGCCCATTGCAGTCGTATCGCGTGGTGCTCAGGTTTCAAAGGAAAAGACAACAATGGACGCCTGGCAGACATTGTCGCACCGTGTAACCGGCGTGCTATTGTCGCTATTGACACTGGACCAGTACCGGGAATAGTGATGTTGTCGCGCAGTTGCCGCAGGGTGATGGTTCTGTCCGCTAGCACTGTTCGCAGTATCCGCCTATCGGTACAAGCTGACATGCTTCTCCGGGTCCCAGAGCCTGGTCTTTTGGCATGTGTGCCTTCCTTTCGCCATTGTCTCCAATATAGGCCTACCGTCCGTGCGTCCCGCGACACATGGACAGCAATCCATCTGGTTGACCATCCAGCCTCGGAGAGGCCAATAATCCGACCTCGTTCACCAGTAGTGTCGTCGTTGCGGCATTGAGACCGTTGTGCGGATTACAGTACTGTACGTTCACGAGTCAGTTGATTCCTCCCTACTGCATGGAACGTCTCGCCTAGGTGTGAACTGATGGGCCTATACAGGCACCCGGACACCCTGTATCAACCCAAATGGTCACGTCCCGTGAGCATGCATCTAATCGTTTACTAGTCGGAGGTAGACGACCCCCCCCCCCCCACTAAATATGGATAAGGTCGGATAACTCCTTGTTGGTGGGGCAATTTCATTGCAAAGCAGTGTATTTTGCTCTATCTAGGATCAGTACACTGTAAAACCGGATTCACACTACAGCGGATTCCGCGACGGCGGCGTCGAAAGCAAGCAACTTTCCGTCGCGAAACCGTCGTGGTCATTCCCACAAGCGTGGAAAACGGCATTGCGAAATGAATGCTTTTGCTCGTTTCGTTTGGCGAAGATCGAAATCGGACTTATATTCTTTCATCCTATTTGTCCTATATTACATGGTCATAATCTAATTTGTTCATATATGCAATTTAAATCTAAAATAACAATTTTTAGGGCTTTGTTTTCGAAACGTATGGGCATATCGGCACTCAGTTCATCTACTCAAGAGCAGCCATTAAAGAAGCGATAGTAAAGAAATTTGGCTGTTGGACATGATGTAGCAATGACGTAAATGCTAAGGTCGCCGTGATTGGCTGTCGCTGCTGCTTGCCATCGCGTACGACGTTCCGCCCGATTTCCGCGCTCCCAAGACGTCATTTCTTGCCGTCGAAGCTCTGCCGTCGCGGAATCCGGCTTAAGGATTGCTTATCGATCTCGGGTTAACATTGGAAACGGATGGAAAGGCTTTTTGAAAGTTAACAAGAGCAAATGCTGGGACCAGAAGCCCGATGAGAATTAGCTAAACTACGAGGGGCGGACATAAAGTCATTACAATCAGCCAGAAGACTGAGAGAAGGGGTGACCGCTGCACAATCAGTCCTTCTCCACATATGAACCTCCCAGGACCTGTCACAAAATTCGGGCGATCGATCGCAACAACGATCGCAAGGAAAACACGTGGATATCCAAAACGTAAACAAACATCGTCATCGGCAAGAACATCCCCGAAGATCGAGTGGTTCTCCCCGCCCGCTATTGGCTATGCAAAACAGAGGGCGAAGAAGGCGGAGCGAGGGAGAAATAAAAGGCGAAACAGAAGAAGGAAAGAGGACTGGCTTGGACGATTCTCCTGACTTCGAACGTAGAAGGAGGCAAGACTGCTCGAATGGAACCCAGGTGGATGCTCTTAAGAAGACCGTTTCCAGAAGCCGTCCAAAGGAACACCGCAGAAATCAGCGCTTCCGACGGCCTCCAAGGACCAGGAGAAAATTTCAAAGCAGTTAAGTCTCTGATTCAATGTTGAAATTTACGATTGTACATCTACAGAGCCAATAGAGCCACGGAACGGTCTCCACGTGAGCAACCCCGATGAGCTCCTGAGCATGACCACTACAGAGAGGATAAACCCTGGCCCGGCAACGGATGTCAATTTTCCTAATCTGACGGAATCGCAATCGAAGTATCCCACCTGCAACCAAGCCAACACAGCCCCATGCGCCATACCACTCCTATTCATTATGGAATCTTCAAGTATATCGTTACTGCGTAATTTGACAGACAAGAGTGTATCTCGCCACGGCTTTACTCCCTGTTCGCGGACCCGTAATCAGGAAAGGGTGAGCGCGCGAGATAATGGTAGCGGATTATCAAGGTCTTCGTAAGTGCATACATCGCAGAATTTCTGTTTGCATTTCTGTGAACCGTTATGACTATTTGTTGTGTCCTATTAAGCTTGACATTATTGCTAATATATGTTTCTTTTCAACGCATCTTATCAGGCACTCCTCAACACGACACGGCGACTCCATCAAACTTATAGAATCGAACTATTGCCATCGACTTCAAGTTTTCTCGTCAAACCCGACTCATTCACGACTCGATTATAACGAAGAATACAAGCTGTATTGAACTTTCAATTTACAAATTTATCATTTCATTATGTTTTCAATTATTATTTTTGATTTAATTTTAAATTATATATTTGATTTAAAGCAAAGTCTTCATCCCTCACTGTCTTAAACACGTGACAGGACCACACATTTTTCCCAAGATGGACGACTTGCTAGATGCCACTTTTATAGAAGTCCTCCTTTTGGCTGCTGAGGAACTGCTCCACCTCGAAGATGACCTTGTCGTCGTCTTGGAAATGCCATCCACGAAGCGGGTTCTTCGGGCGAGGGAAGATAAAGAAGTCACTTGGGGCTGGGGCCAGGTCTGGTGAATACGGCGGATGAGGCATTATTTCGAACCCGAGCTCCGCCGCAACGCACATGGTCTCGTGGACTGTGCTGGCGCGCTGTCGTGCAGCAGTCTGATCTCTTTGGACAACTTGTCTCACCGCTTTGACTTGATGTCCTTCTGTAACTTCCGCATGAGGCCCCGGTAGTATGCTCTCGTGATTATCTGGCCCGTCGCAGATGGAGGGGCGTCCGCTCCGAGGTTCGTCTTCCACGCTTGTCTGGCCGCACTGGAAACATCGACGCCACATGGTGACTGTCTTGTACGATGGGGCATTGTCACCATACACGGCCACTAATTTCTCATGGATTTGTTTGGCGATGTTTCTCTTCAAATGCAGGAACCTTATCAGAGCTCGCACCTCCAATTTTCCATGTTGCTTTCGACGCTCTGGTGGCGTTTAGCAGTACTGCACCAAACGCCGATTTGTATCCTCCAGCACTCGAGGGATGTCGCTTCCAGTGGCACCACACATTTTCAAAAGCGATCATTCTTTCATGTTGATTGTAATGACTTTATGACCGTCCCTTGTAGAACGGTTGGCTCAGAAATTGAACGTTCACTAGAATATGATCAGCGCTCTATGAGGTTGCACAGAGCCTCCAGGATAATCAAAGTAGAAATACCTTAACGGTGGGTAAAATCTAGAATACAATAGAAGTGAAGCATTAGATGCACAAATTAAATTATAAATGCTTACGAAGTCTCACGAGATAATTTTCAAGAAAACGCTTTGCTCCAACGTGGTCATCGAATGCCGACCTAGTAATAATGTGGCTGACTGTACATATCTTCCGGCATGTTTGTATTTTTAGTTTTTCATCAATACGAGAAGTGGTGCATTTAGATTTTTTAAAAAAGTACTCTAAGAAAATTATCGTTATACAGGGTGTCCCGTAAGTCGTGGTCGTAAATTTAATGGTATGCATTTTCAATAGCAAGGAACAAAAAACTCCCTATGAACACAGGTCGAACAACGCACCGTTTCCGAGAAATGATGATAGTAGACCTGGCTGATTCGTTGCCTGGACTGTGTTTGAGTGAGACTACATGGCTGCAGCAGGTTACAGCAATGCCGAGTTGGCAGATATTCATTCACGTACGGTCAGGCAAATGGGAATGCAGCAGACGCGCGTCTTTACAGAGACACGTACCCAAACCGACGACACCCTGATCGTCGAATGTTCATCCGTCTTCACCAGCGTTTACGTGACACTGGTACATTTAACATTATCCCCCCCCCCCCCCGCGAAGGATGTCCGCGAACCGTTGGGGCTGCTGCACGGGAACAGGCCTATACTGCAGACTGTGGAAGAGGATCCAACCACCAGCACAAGACGGATTGCCATCGCAGAGGGTGTAAGTCGGAACACTGCTTGTAGAATTTTGCACGAAAATGGTCTCTACCCATACCATATTCAGAGGGTGAAGGCCTACGTGCACAAGATTATCCTCCATGACGACGATCCTGCAGGTGGTTGCTGCGACAGTGCATGTTAACACCTTCACTCACGATGGGATCTTTAATTTATCATGAGTGGTCTTATGCTAATTCTAACGCCATCAAAGAACGCACATCATAGGACCGATTTTCCATTAATGCGTGGGCAGGTGTAATAGGGGATTGTAACATTGGACCGTTCATCCTTCCGCAGAGGCTCACAGGAGCTGCCTATCTCCAATTCCTGCAACAGGATTTCCCTGAGTTATTAGAAAATGTACCTCTTCGATTTACCCGCTCATTATCAACTGGCTGTGCGGAATCACCTGACTGTCACTTTTCACCACCGGTGGATTGGTCGGGGTGGACCACGTGCATGGCCTCCTCGATCTCCGGACATGAACTCATTGGACTTTTGCATTTGGGGCTAGTTAAAAGAGCACGTGTATGCGCAACGAGTGGATACTGTGGACGCCCTGCGCCATCGCGTGGAGAACGCCTTTGAGAACATGCGAGAGAATACTGGTCTTTACGAACGTTTGCATGCCTCTTTGAGGAGAAGAGCTGAAGCATGCTGCCGTGTTTATGGTGGACATTTTGAGCATTTGCTACGAGTTCAAGGTACATGAGAAACTACCAAAGGAACACCTGTACGGGTTGTTGCTCCATTTGTCAATAAAGTCATTCTTTCTCGGAAACGGTGCGTTGTTCGATCTATGTCCATAGGGGTTTTTTTGTTCCTTGATATTGATTGTGCATACCATTAAATTTACGACCACGACTTACGGGACACCCTGTATACGTACAGGGTAAATATCACCAGCATCGCTAGCCTATAATCCTCCTGCTGCTGACGGATGAAGTTTCGTTCAGGCAATTTAATAAATACTCCATTTATTCTGATTACAGAGTGGAAAGCTTATCAATTATTCCAACAAATATTGTTCCATATTATAAGTGACTTCTTTTTGGATTCAAATTTTTGGTCCTTTTAGCTCATTTAGTTCAGTTTTAAAGAGATACTGGGCAAATTAAATAACAAAACAAATCGTAAATAATTAACTTTTACCTGTATGTATGATGCTCCCCAAAATTTTAAACCCACTCCAATCTTATCAGAATCTTGTAGGACAAAATTGGCTGAATTTCTCTTGGGGTTAGTTTATTATTCTATGGTTTTAATAACTTACTTTAATATTGCATGTATTAAATTAGCATCTACGCCCATTTCCACTTTCGCCGCTTAGTTTTCTGCCTGTGGCGCTTTAATGTAACCTCGATGTGGGCAAAATTGAATGAACACTTAGGGTTTTCCATTAATAAGTGTGACGTCAAATAAGTTCGTGTGTCACTTGAAACAACTACTGAATATTTTTAGAATCAAAGTGGTTTAGAATCAAATTACTGTATATTAAGTAAGCATGAGGGCTGCAAATGGATTCTACTCATAACTAGGGGATGACCCTCTAAATTGCCTTCAAGGACTTAAACGAATCAACTAGGAGTAGAAGCCTAATGTCCAATCCGTATCTTCCAGTTGGGGCAGCCTGTTAATGATCATGCCTTGTGCATGGTGAACGGACACGGATGGGCTTCCTCCAACACGCACTGGGCCAGCGCGGAGGATCTTGGCCCACTATTCTCTAAACACATGACTACTTCTCAAACTCGGTCATGGCCCTCACAGCCAGATTGTCCCTGGTTACGGTGGCAACCAGCAAGACATGAAGGCAGAGGGTACTAAAAATATCCGGTTCGGACCTGGCCACCACAAGACACTGCCCTGGCTACCTATAATGGGCGTTCCCTTTCCTCAGAGAGTCGTCTGCAAGAACTAGAAGAAGAATTGGATAGGATCAACTGAGATATCACTGGACTCTGCGAAGTAAGAAGAAAAGGTGAATATAAAATTGAGCTGAACAGTGGGCACATGCTATATACCACAGAGGAACAACCGACGGAAGAGTTAGTGGTGTTGGATTCCTTATTCATAAGAAATGGAAGAATCAAATCATTGAGCTTGATAGTGCCTCCGACAGAATTGCAAGATTGGTCATCCAATTGTCGAGAAGATACAAGATACAGATCATACAGGCCTATGCGCCAGCCACAAGCTACTCTGATGAGGAAGTCGATGATTTTTATGAGGAAGTTAGCAAGGTGAACCAAACAAGAAACTATTATCTTAAAGTCGTTATGGGCGACTTTAACGCCTGTGTCGGAGAAAAAAAGAAAGGAGAAAATTTTCTTGGTAGTCATGGTTATGGCACAAGAAATGAAAGAGGAAGCAAAGTGGTGGAATTTGCAGAGTACGAACAACTGTACGTCATGAATTCCTTTTTCAAGAAGAAACCCCAGCGTAAATGGACTTGGAAAAGCCCAAATGGAGCATGTAGTGAAATAGATTACATTCTGGCAAATAGGAAGCACTTGACCCAAGACTGCACTGTTCTCAACAGCTTCAACACAGGAAGCGACCACAGACTGGTAAGATGCTAGCTTGTTCTAAACACGAAAACAGAAAGACGAAAGCTTTTCAGGAACACAAAGAAGATCATCAACATTGCGCGCCTGCAAGAACACAGAACGGAATTCCAGCTAAAACTGCGAAATCGCTTTGAATCTTACAGAGCGGCATCCAGGAAGATGATATCACAGATATTAACAGGACACTAACTAAACACTTAAAAGAAGCAGCGGAAGTAGTAGCTGGAGAACAAGTTTCCAAACCACAGACGAAACTCACAGAAGAAACGAAGAGAAATGAAGACAAAAAGAGAAGATACAAGATCAGTAATAGAATATGCGGAGCTTTGCAAGACAGTACGGAAACACATTACAGAAGATGTTCGGAAGTTCAACTGCAATCTTGTCAAAAAGGCGGTTAAAGATAACAAAAGCTTGAAAACTGCGAAGAGAAAGCTCTGCATTGGAAGAAGAGGAATATTTGCACTCAAGAGAGCAAGTGGCACAATCACGAAGAATGGAAGTGAAATCATCGAAATTGAGGACTTCTACAATAAACTTTACAAATGTGAAGATTAAGAAAAAAGAAAAAACACTCTTTGACCACAACAGAAATAAATTTGGAAAAATATTGTTGTGGTCAAAGAGTGTTTTTTCTTTTTTCTTAATATTGTAATCCACATTTTTCCCTTTATTATTTTTTCTGGTATTTTGCCTTTATTTCACTTTGTTTTAATATTGTGCCAATTCCCGGAAAAAGTTTGTTTAAATGTGAAGATGATAATGACGTAAGAAGAGCAGACCAACTGAAAGGAAAAGATGAAGTGCCACCGGTTATGGAAGGCGAAGTTGACAAGGCTATTAAATCCATGAAGAAAGGAAAGTCCCCCGGAGAAGATGGAGTTACAATTGACCTGATTAAGGAAGCAGGAGAAGAATTCAATAAGTTACTGGCAAGTTTTCTCACGAAATGCCTTGAGATGTCAGACGTACCAGATGATTGGAATAATGCAATGATAGTTCTATTTTTCAAAAAAGGAGACCGAGAAAATATCCAGAACTATCGCCCTATCAGCCTTTTGTCAGTTGTTTATAAGAACTATCTTCAGTAAAGTCCTGACAAACAGACTTGATTCAGCACTAGACTCAGCACAACCAAGAGAACAAGCGGGCTTTCGAAGCGGATATAGCACAATCGACCACATTCAAGTTATTAGAGAACTTATCGAACGCCGCAACGAATATGAAGTGCCACTTTGCTTTGCCTTCATCGACTTTGAGAAAGCTTTCGACTCGGTGTTCACACATGCTATAGTGAAAGCTCTGGAAAGAATGGGAATAGCCGGAAGCTATATTAGTATTCTCCAGAAGATATTTAGTAAAGCGACTGCTACCATTCGTTTGGATAAAGGAAAAGCAAGGATCAACCTTGGAAAAGGAGTAAGACAAGAAGACGCCATCTCACCAAAACTCTTCACAGCAGTTTTAGAGGAAGTCTTCAAGGAACTGAACTGGACAAAAAAATAAACGGTGAATTCCTTAACCACCTTCGTTTTGCCGATGACATCGTTCTCACCAGTAATAGTCCTTCTGAATTGGAGGAAATGTTACAAGAACTAGCAGAGGTTAGCCGCTGTGTAGGACTGAAACTGAACACACAGAAGACAAACGTTATGTTCAATGCATTTGCTCCAAAACAGAAGGTCATGGCAGGCAGCATTGTGATTGAAGAAGTACAGAGCTACATTTACCTGAGACAAGAAATCACTATAGATGGCAACATTCTGAATGAAGTTAACAGACGAATTAGAACAGCATGAAGTGCTTTTGGCAATAATAACATTATCTTGAAGAGGAACATGCCACTTAGCTTGAAACGAAAAGTTTTCAACCAGTGTGTTTTACCAGCACTCACCTACGGAGCTGAAACATGGACTTTATCAAGGAGGACAACACAAAGACTACAGACAACACAGAGAAGCATGGAAAGATGTATGTTGGGAATTACAAGAAGAGATCGAAAATGCAACAGCTGGATAAGAAGCCAAACGAAGGTGATTGACGTCATCGAACGGATCAAACGTTCTAAATGGCAATGGACTGGTCACATTGCTAGAAGACAAGACTTGAGATGGAACACAGTCATTCTGGATTGGTACCCTCGAGACTTTAAACACCCAAGAGGACGACGAAATAAGGAAGGTGGCTGGTGTCAACTGGAAATCCAAAGCTTCAAACAAAGAAGAATGGAAGCGTTTAGAGAAGACCTTTATCCAGCAGTGGATTGCAAAGGGTTGACCGTGATGATGATGATGAAGTAAGCATGAAGAGCATTCTACACAGAAATTTGAAATGTGCGCCCTCGCTATCGTCGAATGCAACTCTTATTGTTTAACATGGGAAAACGATTTTAAAAGGGGTATTTTGACAGATATCAGAAAATGAATAAAAACGTAAGCACTTAACTTTTCTGTTTCCAAAGGAGAAATTTACGAGGCGTATTCAGAAAGCAAATTCCTTTTGTAATAAAAACAAAATTACTATATATATTTTCAATTTTTTTTCTTTACCAGATTTTATATATCTTTTAACTATTTTTCCACATCGTTTCCGTGTTAATTTAAACACTTGTCATAGCGCTCAATGAAGTTCTGCATGCTCACATCATAGAAGTCTGCCGCCTGTGAAAAAAGCCACGCAGTTTTCACTTTGAACTGCAGGCTAACGACGTACTCTTTTATTTCCCGAAATTGTTTTATTCTGACCGAACCGTAAGAGATTCGAAGTTTTGCCGATAGATGGTGTTAGGAGTACGTCTCAGCTGTAACTGTACCAAGCGGTGTCATCCTATGTCCAAGTGATTTTGAGTTTGAGCTGTTTTTGCCACTCTTTGTGTTGGTCGTGTTGCGATTCTTGATATTAAAACTGAAGAAAACTGCAGCTGAAACCCACAGACTGTTGAAGGAGGCTTTTGGTGAACAAGCTTTAGACCAAACCTAAACATTTGAGTCGTTTACGTGTTTCAAAGACGGTCGGGAGTCTGCTGTGGAAGACGACAAGCATTATGGTCGACGGTCAACAAGCACAATTCTGAAATAATCACGAAAGTGCGTGATGTGCTTCGAGAGGAACGAAGTCAGGCCATCCACGATGTTTGTGATCGTTTTGGATCCTGAGGGAAAACGTGAGGCGCAAAAGGCCAGAGATGTGGAAGAAGAAGGACTGGCTGCTCCATCACGGCAATGCTTCGGCGCCACTGAGCTCTATAAAACATGGAGTGAGCATTCAGGCGTTGCCACTGAGCGCTTTTTGTCCGCGTGCGGCGCCATCTTGGATTGACCAAGTGGCGCAAGGCGCGAAGCACTGATCTCTATAAAATTTAGCTGTTTTATAGAGCTCAGTGGCGCGAAGTATAAATAAATACGAAAACATAATACGAAATGTAAAACCATGGTAAATCAGTGCCCAAAAAATAATACTAGCGTTATTTCAGCATGTAAATAAATAATAAGCATGAACATGTTGCTTTTTTACGCGTTATTTAATCAATATACTGGCTGAAATGATAAAGGAATTTCTGAAATGAGATATAAAACGTGAATTATAGATAATTTAATGCAAAATTGAGAGCCCAAACAGCAGTACCGGCTTACGACTAAATTATATAGGTTTATAACATTAATTTTATAACATTTAATTTAATAACATTAGGAGGATGGGACATAAAGCCTATTTCTCTGTTGATTGGAAAATAAAAAAACAGCACAATTATGAACAAACTCTGATTTTCATTTAATTGTTAGCTGACGAATAAACATGAAAAACAAAAAGATTACATTCATATATATTGGGCGTGTCATATGGAAAAATAAATATTTCAAAAACAATTGTTCAACGAGCAGGAGACTTTAAACTCGTTTTACTGATTATTAAAAATAATAATAAGGCGTGACTTTTTCTTCCTCATAGACGTGCCAGTAAGCAACATAGACGTGCCAGTAAGCAACATAGACTTTTGTTTGGCGAGGTGATAAAATCGAATTCTTACATAGCAGGTCTAAATATGTGATTATTCTGGTAAGTCTAAATATGTGATTTGTCTCTGCCGAATGTCAATTTGTCTCTGCCGAATGTCAATGTCAATTTGTCATGTGGCTTTCTATTGATTTGAAAGCTGATCTGGCTGCAGCTGATCCCAGCGCCACTGCACCAATTGCATGACTAACATCTCTTGCAAGAGGAAGTGCATTCTGTGTGGTAGCTAGTAGTCTTTTTAGACACTTCTGTTTCCAAACAAATGGCCTTTTGATCACTGTTTCATTGCTGTTTTCAATTCTTTTTCCATTGGTGTTTTCATTGATTTTTTTATTGGTATTTATATTCATTTCATAAGTGTTCATTGATGTTTTTAGCACATTTTCTATATATAGAAATGTGCTTATGTGATCGGTTTGTCCAGCTGTCCGTCCGTCTGTCCCACAATTCATTGCGTTGCAATAGAAAGAGTGCATGTATTGAATTGCTGGAAGAAACGAATTATCCTCGCATTCGGGAAAACGTGTGTTGAGAAATGGGTTCGGCTCTGCGCGTGCTCTAAACGTTAATGAGATGGTGCGCGTGCAGGATGCATGAGTTTGACGATTATTGAAAGGGCAATTCGGTCTCTAAATCAAGAGAATTTTTTTATTCCTAGGGAGCTTAGCATTTATTACGATAACTTGAAAACGAATTAACTTTTTCACAATTAATACGGGACAGAGTACGAACAAGTACGAACGTGAGATAGCCGGAATAAGTACGTGCTCTAATGGCACGTGCTTTAATGATACCATTATGATACTGTGACGTGCCAGTGTACTGGTAGTCACTTGTTGTCCGAGAAAAGAGAGAATGAAGGGGGAAATATCTTTGGAATTTATTTGCGTATTTACGTATTAGTGTTAGGTAGCCAAGAAATCCGCTATATGGTTTGTAGCTGTTTTTATAAGTGTTGTTTTGTCGTTATGTTAAGGATATAGGTGCGTCAAGTAATTGGTTGTTTTAGTCATTTGTTGTTAGCGTGTGAGCGATCGTAATTAATCCTCTGTTGGAAGCTGCGTTTGTTAGGAGTTTTTCCGAGAAAATCGCCTCAGCTTCCAACAGAGGATTGTTGCGATCGTGTTCAGAGAAGTATTTTTACGTCACGTTGAATGTTATATAATTTTTTTTTATTCTTTTTTTTCTCTCTATAAAAAAAATTCTGGCCGGGAGTGGTATAGTTGCGTTTTTCTGCTCAGGTCGATTTCCCTTGACTATATCGTTCGAAACTGAAGATATGGAGAGGGAACATCTATTATTTAGCTTATAAACATTTTATTTGTAATATGTCTAATGTAATTATGTTGTTTATTATTCTGCGCTGGAAACCGAACCTGGATACATGATGAACTGTCGTATGAGTATTGGACTTAAGTTGTTTAAATGGAAATCGAAGCAATGACGCCGCCATGATGTCGACAAATATGATAACGATGATGGAAATAGCAGTTCATTCGTCATTGGAGTCGGTAATGCTGATGTTTTGAAGATTATTGGTGAGTGTTTTGACTATTATTATAACAACGTGCGGAGAATTAAACGAACACTCGGAAACGTCTAGTTCTAGCGTGCCGACGGTCCTCCCGCCGAGAGCAATCGCCACGAACATTCTAAGTGTCGTCACTGCACCCACACGCTGTTTATAGCGTAGCTCTCAAAAGAACCCAGAACTGTCAGCTATTTCCGCGACTTTTTAAGCATGCTGTTTACTCTGTTTATAGTTATAATTATTAACTGTTAAGTCAGGGTATTAAGCACTTAGTTCAAAAATATGTATCGGTCACGCTGTACGCAGGTAACTCAGTCAGAGGGGAGTATTGCCCAAGTTCGTTGCATCAGTAGATTCTATGTTAAAAAAATAAATCACTGAAAACGGTGACGGAACTTTCGACTTGCCAGTGGCCTCTAAGTCGGGTTCTCCCGCGCTGGCCAAGAGGGGTCTCTGCACCTCTCCCCTAATTGCCCTAGCAAAGGAGGTGCGCTACGCCGACGTGCGTTAATGAAGAAGGAATACTTATGCGGGAGCGCGCGGAGTTTCCTGACAAATGTGGCTAAGAGTTTTATACTCCCTCAGTAATGCCGCTGGGACCTCCATGTATGTAGACCTTGATCTATTTCTGAACCCGAGTGCCGGTAAAGCTTTAGTTTGTAAGTCGGATCCGCCACTCTGAATAATGTCAATGTTCTCTTGTTGTATTTTGATATTTTAAGGGGCCCCTCTACTTAATATGATAAGCGTGTCAAAAGTTAATATGTATAATGTTGATAGATTTTTAAGTCTAAATGGAAATAAAGAGTTATAGTGCAATGAATATCACGTTGTCAAGGAGCATTTCGTAGTAATTGGTCTCGAACTCTTAGCACCTCTTGCCCAACGCCATACCTCGTGTTCGAGTTTGACGGAACCATATCGATTGTGGGGGTGTGGGACGCTACAATACCCTCTCAAACATTTCCTATAACAAGATATGGCATGTAATATATCAAACAAAGTGTCACAACATATCATGAACGAATATATGAGTAACTAGTGATAGTTTTTTGGGTTTTTTTCCAGGGAATTTTACGAAATTGTTTTGCTAGACACACTACCATTCCTAATGCATTTTTTTCGTCGCCCTCTTATTACCTCTTATTTGTCCTCCTTCCTGGCCTATCCCAACACGTCTTCAAATTCCTCTTTGCTTTTTCAGCCAATACCGTCTCACTGTTCCCTATGCCAACTACACTACTGTTTATAAAAATCGCAACACCCTGATGGAATGGTC
>JAHWFO010012261.1:2104221-2123270 GCA_023313115.1 Rhysida immarginata | reverse complement strand
AATAGGTATCAACAATGGTTTCAACACGCAATTCACCAATAACAATGAGCTCAAAATGATGATGCAATGATAAAGCAATCCTTTCCAAGAATTATAACAATGAACATAAAATGATGATGCAATATGGATAAGTTTCAATTTGTAACAATGCATAGAATTCCTGTTATTCAGGTTTTTCTTAGAAAAGAGAGTTCTTAGTACTTAACAATTTCTTGAAAATCTTTAAAAATGATCAGTAGCTGGAGATAATGAAGAGTTAGCAGACTATTGAGAAAGAGTGGAAAGACGACAGAGAAAGCAAACCTTTAGCTCCGTGCTGTATTGAGCAAATGGGAAGCAAGTAAATAGAAGAATTGGCGACCGCTAGACTACCCAAAGTGATGAAAGGCCAAATTTTGCTTCAACACAGCGAGAGAAGAGTGGAAATTGCAACAACATCAAGTGTAGATCTGAAGTAAGATTATCTGAGTAAGAAATTATTGGAGCAGTCCATCCATTGTGAGCCTTTAAAAAGATTTTTTTCGAATTTTCATTAAGAATTTTTACTGTATTAATTCTAAGCATTTTCATGTGTTTATTTTTAAGATATTGCAAAATTTAATTTAATTTTTTGAGATTGTTCTGTTTACATCCAAGTGTAATTATCCCGGGCAACGCCGGGTACCTCTTCTAGTAGATAGATAAAAGTTGTGTGTATGTTATAAAATTTAATTTTTTCATTTTTTAGTGCCAAATTCAAATTTCTAATAGAGTTGGAACCCTGAAAAATTCTTAAGTTAAGCCATCTAACCGTAGATTATATCTGATTGTTTTGAAGTGGTGCGCTATATCGAAAACAATTGAAAACTATCCTAGCGCGCAGCAACAAATTAAATATTTTTACCTCTAATATTGTACAAAACATTACGCGCGTTTTAGGACCGCAGATGAAAGCTATATATGGCACATCATCGTTGAGGAGGATTAAACAGAGATGGGTTCTTTCGTCTGGTTATGAGGCGGCTGTTTGCTCTCCGTCGGTTGCCTCGGTCTACTTGTAGGGAAAGCCACTTAGGGAATTTGGCGACTGACTTTGGGGTGCCTGGCTCGATTCTAACTAGGGTCTGGTCCTCAATGGAACTTGCCTACGAATGACCTCTATAGTACTGCCCTACGAACGAGATTTGACTCAGGAACGACTTTAGGGTGTCTTGCGCCACGAACGACTAAATGGTTCCTCTCATTTGGCATAATAGACACTGAAGACATACATGCACGATACTATACACTACCCTATCAAAAAGTCATGGGACAACCCTGATTTGAATGAAAATGAGACATTCCTTTGCAATTTCACTGTTGGCATTCTTCCCAGCACTACATAACAGAGAGTATGCTGTTATGAGATGATGCTTGCGTGAATGCTGTAAGAATGTCTCAAAGAGCTTTCAGACTTCCAAAGAGGTACGATTGTTGGGTGCCATCTCGCAGGCAAAACTGTTAGAGCGACAACATTGGACTCTGGATCAATGGCGAACGGTTGAATGGAGTGATGAGTCCCGCTACACCATCTGGCAATCGGATAGACGGGTTTGGGTATGGCGAACGTTATCTGCCAAGCTGTGCTGTGCCCACGGTGAAGTCGGCGGAAGGTCGGTGATGGTGTGGGAGTGCTTTTCATGGTATGGGTTGGGTGCCATCGTTTCTGTGGACGGACATCTAAACGCAGAGCGTTACCAAGACATTCTGGACAACGCAGCACTCCCATCTCTCTGGCAGGACTTTGGCAATGGCCCTTTTCTGTTTCAGCACGATAGCGCACCTTGCCATAAAGCAAGGGCTGTAGGCACATGGTTTGATGAAAAGGGGGTTCGAGACCTTGACTGGCCTGCCCAGAGCCCCGATCTGAACCCCATCGAACATCTGTGGGACGTAGATTGCGCGCTTTCGCGGAACGCCCGAAATCCGTGACCGAACTGTCCAAGACACTTATGGCAGAATGGCGAAAATTACCTGTCGAAACGTATCAAAAATTTGTGGACAGTATGCCCCAGAGAGTAGAAGCTGTGATAGCAGAAAAAGGTGGACCAATAAGATACTAAAATATGTATATTTTTGAGTGTTTCTATTAAGGTGGTGGTGTCCCATGACTCTTGATAGGGCAGTGTATGTTTTTAAGTAAGAGTAATTATTGCTCCTCTGCATCAAAATTCATAGCAGTTTTCCTAACGAGATATGACAAAAAAACCCAGACTCATTAAGTCAAGGAGAATTTCAAATAATTAACCTGGATGTTTGATTAATTTTTCCAGATGGTATCTTTCTAGAGACGAAATGGAAAATTCATTTACAGTATATAGAATGCAACTTCGTATTTGAGTTGCTCACGATGGTAAATCAAGGGAACGCAAAACACAAAAGTTACACATTCACTCTTATATATTTGCACGAATTTTAATGATCCACTAAAAGTGAAATTTCATTTATACCTTAATGAAGTGAGATTTTAGGTAGAATTGTCATGGTTTGCTGGCTTAGAAGAAGACAGTTCTTCATAGACCTCACTACTCCCTGTGTCAACTGCCCGGTTTGATCAAACAGAAACGCATTCTTACTCGGCTTAAACAAAAGTTATTATAAAAAATTAATAATATAAACATGATCAACTCTTAGGGTACACATTCTTATGTATGTAAATACTTGTGTAACAAAGCATAAATGGTCTCATTCTGTAAGCAGATTATTTTCCGGTAAACGGTAAAATATGAAAGTCGTATCTTATCTTATTGTTCATCTTTTGTCAGTCATTTTAAAGAACTGGCATTAATAATTAAACTTGTTCACATTTTGAAAAATCAACAAGTAGTCAGCAAAATGTGTTGTTTGTAGAATAAGCTGCGGAAATAAACACTGGAAAGGAAATGGATAGCAGTTCTTTTTCCTTCCGTTTTGGCAAATGGAAATTTCTTCTCTTAAAGTGTTAAGCCGCCTCTTTATTACTGAGTTCGATGGCAGAATTTTGTATCATTTATCACGATGATTGCAAAGTTTAATTCGTTCAATCGATTTCCGTCCTAGTCAATCGATCAACAAAGTTTCGAAGGTTCAACGGATCAAATGATGAGTAAGAATCGTTTAGAGATTGATGAGCGTATTTGTTAAAGGTGGCACCTCAAAAAATCAATCAAATAATAATGGGCCTGACATTCAATAAAGATCTTAAAATAATGATTTCAAATGCAGATTTATAAAAACATTGTTTAAGATCTTAAATCGAGTTTAAGATCGATGAAATGAGTTGGGAAATTTATTTTCAGATCTAATTTCATGAGTTGATCTAAATTTATTTTTAGATCTAATTGTCGATTCTACACATGCACTGGCGACATTAGAAATATCTGTGAAACATTTGTAAATTTATTTTATTGTAAAATAGCTTGAAGTCATGTGATTCAAGCACGTATTTATCACCTGTTTAAAGAAGAAGTTGAGTGTCTCTAATTATATAACTTCATCAGCTGGACTTTGAAGGATCTAACAGACTTTGAACTTGGTGTTGGTGCTCGTCTAGCTGGAGCCAATATTGAAACAACGGAGCTCTCGAATGGTGCGATATCCGGAGTATTCGACCGTTGGAAAAATGATCCAGAGCCTTTGTTTAAAATGAGTAACAATGTTTAAAAGAGATCATCATGAATGAGTCCAACAATGTTTCACGACATTATACGGAGAAACAGGACATCCGCTTGCAACAATAACTGGCCGAACTATGCATCGGGAATTGAAGCGGATTCAATTAGGCAGAGACATACACATATGAAAATCCCTGATTTCTGCAAAGAACAGGAAAGTTCTTCTGAAATGTCGTGACTGACACGTGAAGACTGGAAGAAGGTTAGGTGGTCTGACGAATCAGGATACACGTTGTTTTATACCGACCATAGCAAAGAGTTTGGTGGGAGCCCCACGAAACAATGGATGAAGTACCTTATGAAGACAAATCAAGGTTCTGGTGGTGATGTTACGGCGTGGAGCTTCTTCAGCTTGTACGGAACTAGTCCCCTAATATTCATGGAAGATCGGGCGCATTCCAGAGACTACCTCAACATTGTTGCCGGCCAAGTACATCCTCAATGCTGTATTTTTAACCTACATGTGACGGTTTTTTCATGGATAACAATACTTCTGTTCGCATACCTGGTTCATGAGCACGGAAATCACTTCTGTTTGGGGCATGCTTGAACGCAACATCTTCCAACAAATCTGCTAAGAGATGATGCTTTATCTAGTGAATGCCTGGTATTCCATTTACTTACAAGTTCTTCAACGCTTTATTAGTTATATGCCAACCCGTATATATGCTGTAATTCTAATCAAAGGTGGCCAATAAAAGACTGCTTCTCATTCATTGGCTATCGTGTGTATAAACAACTATGGACAGACTCATCATTATCAAATTTGCATAAAGTGTGAAGTTTACACCAATGAATGTTGTCATTATGCTACGCTGACATCTGTGAATGGAGTAACTATTATGATATCCGATTTTTCATCGTCGTGAACTTGCGCTGATGAAGCACATCTTAACTTCTTAGATCGTTTAACTTGACATTCTTATCTTAATTAACGTTTCTTCTTCATTATCTATGTGATGATAATGAGTTTTCCGTTACTTCTTCTCTGTTCAGCTCAAAATAACAGATCGTTTTATGGAAAGAAATTATGAGAAATAGCATTTTTATTCACTTGCTTTATGGTTTTCTAGGTAGGCTTTTCAGTTCCATACAGAATTTTCAAAACAAAAGATTTCCATGAATTTAACTTCACATCATGTTCTTTGAATCAATTTAGGAATCCACTCTAACAATACCCGACTTGTTCTTTGACATTGGAAGACATTATAAAAGCTCTTGCAATTGAATTTTGACAGATAACATTAAACTGAATAAAAATATAACATCGGTATACTTTACAGATCCGTACAATTAAAATTCTAGTTTTTAAATAGTACGTAAATGCTTTTGGCATACTTTACAGCTACTAACCTTGCCGTACATAACGAACTGCCAGAGATTTATAATCGAAAACAATGGATTTCTCTTCAACGAAAACGCAGCCCAAAAACATACATCGACATTATTTTTTAATGGGTGAAAGTCATCTTTTGACAGGTTCAAAATCGATTTCACTGGAATCTACTGTAGAATCGTCGCTACTGCGATTGCTCAGATCCGACTAATTCAGCAAACGATTAGCGTTCCTCATTTAGGTAGTCAAATTTGACACATTTAAATTAGATTTTGAGAAACAGGGAGCGTATTCATTTAGAAGGAGAAACTGTTCATTACGAATAGAAACCGCTAAATCGTAAAAGCAAATATGGGATTCGTGGACTCTGGCAGCTTTTAATTCAGCAAAATCTGGTCTTCTATATAATATTTGTTATTTTCATAATATGTGATAACGCAAAGCATAATATGGAAATGCTTTGTTTTTACGCTTTTAAAAATGAAGGCCATTTTTTATGTATACTATAGTCCAAAGGCGATAAATTTCATGCGAAGAATGTGAAAATTTGTCTTTCCAAAATGTTTGAATAAAGAGTGAAGTGGGGTAATTATGGCCTAAATTTCATTACAGAAATATTAGGACAGAAATGCGTGATAGTAGTATAACTTCTATCCTGTAATGTATAAATGTAATGCAACACTTGGAAAAAAGTTTTCGTACTTCATTCTACAAAAGGTTTATTTTGTCATTATTTTGAATGTCTACATTGATTTCAAAATCCTATATACATTTTTTCTGTGTTGTCTATTAACGAAAGAATTTTTTTTTTTGCTTTCAACTATCTCATTTATTTGTCCTACACCATTATTACTGTAAAAATTCCTAGGAAAAAAAGTTTTCGTAAACTTTTTGTTTAACGCCTTCCTCGCCAAATAAAATGTACGTAGTCCAAAATGACACAGTATTTAACAAGAAATTAAGCCTCCCGAGGAAGGTATAGGAAAGTAGCGGAAGCCCTGAGCTCATCTATTTTTTTTATTCCTTCATCTACACTTTTTAACCCCCCCATTTTTTTAAACAAAAATTGATTTTCTCGAACCTTGTATTTAGAAAATATAAAAGAACCTTATCTTCTTTCCTTTCTCATCATTTTCGATCGAATGATATATCACACCCTATATATTGCCATAAATTTCTTAAGACCAAGTGATTGCCACCCCCCACAACTCCGACCCTATTGAAACAATTTTGCCCAAACTTTACAGTAATGTTGATCTTGATTGGAGGAATCTACATACAGAATTTCACTCCTTTATATGCATAAATACGCGTAGACCTTTTGGTACCCTCTAATTTCCGCCCCCGAAACTCCGACCCCAGTGGGCCAAACAAAACCAAATTAAATAGTGAAGGTGCCCATGCCCATAATAAGCTACATTCTGAATTTCAACCTTTACCTCAAAAAATGCGGAAATTATGAAGGGGACGGACGGACGGACAGACAGACGGACATTGTGAAAACAATAAGTAGCTCCATTCTTCCGCTACTTAATAAATAACATTAATTTGCATGTTTTATTAGTATAAAAAGAGAAAGAGGTAACATTGAGTTGTGGTACAAATAAATCATGGCGTCCAGAAAGCAAAACAGTGGCACCTTTAAACAAATTTGATGTCCTTTAAGTGCCATCAATTAAATGTAGAGGAAGTTTCAAGAAAGAGGAACTGGAGAAACCTAACCTCGATTAAGATGTCTTCCAACAACATCAAAGAGGGAAGATTGAAAGTTACGATCAATTTGCAAAAGAATGTGAAAAATGCCTTCAAAGCAAATGAATATTGAATGTTCAAAGTTCAATGTCAATGTTTGTGCCCGTGCAGTAAGAAACGAGCTTCATGAGAGGGGTTTAATTATAAGAAAACTAAAACTAAACCATTCCTTACAAAAAAGCATATGCGAGAAGAAGTTCAATGGTCTAAACAGTATTTCCATTGGGCTGAAGATGCATGGAATCGTGTAATCTTCAGTGATGTCGTACCTGCATCAGATCTTGGGATGAAGCTGGACAATTTGTCTGAAGGCTTTCATCTGAAAAGTTTGATGCTACTGATTTACAGTTAAAAAACAAATTTCCTTAGAATTTGATGATTTGGTGTTGCATGTCATATACTGGGCCAGATGAATTATGTATTCTGAGAAACCACAATGAATGCTGATGTGTACTGCTGCAATTTAGAAAAGTTTTTATAACCTACAATCGAAGATCAGTTTAAGATGTTGAAGTCGTCTTTCAACACAATGGTTCGTATCACAAAGCAAAGTCCGTCACCACGTTTTTGGCAGAGAAGGACATTAAAGTGTTAAAATGTCCTACAAACTCACCGGATCTTAATCCGATAAATAATGTATGGCATAATTTGTTAAACTGGTCACTGAGAAAAAAACAACCAACAATGAAGAACTTAAAGACGCCATTCATCCAAAGTTGGTCTGAAATTGTTGCAAACATCTGTCGGAAATTGATTGAATCCATGCCACCACGTCGACTTACTACAGTTATTAAAGCTAAAGGAAGGGCAACAAAATATTAGTATGGAATTTATTTTCCTGTTCGGTGTCACGTACAGCAAAGATTACGCAGTGGAAGATATGTATGATAACAAGACACAGAGCATACACTTAGATAAACAGAACATTAACTTCATTTAAATGACAAGAACAAAGCATTTAAATCAAACAAAAGTTTACATTCTAAAGACCTCCGCTAACACGAGGAGAGTCGATGGAAGGGAACCATATAAATGGAAACTCCCGTAGTCAAAGCTGTAACAAGACAGCCTTTCTTAACAACAAAATTGCGCTTTAATTTAACAAGCGACAACAAGACCGAAGTCTAACTTAAGGACAAATTAGTTCGCTTTATGACGAACATACAGAAACATGAGTTAGCTTAATAAGAAAATTTACTTAAACCAAAACTTTGGTGCAAAAGTTACAAAAGGGGTAAAACTTGGCCGCAGTCTTCGAGCTGACCAAACTAGTGACCCTCGTTTAGTTTTGTCGTCGATATGCGTACCGCATAACCAGGAGAGCGGACACGCCTAGCGTTTGCCTCCCTGAGCGACCTCCACGGGAAAACTGATACATGAAAATAAAGAAAATAATTTCATTAGAATAACCCGGGAACTCAGAAAACGCGCACGCGCTTAAGCTATTACATATTCCAATTCGTTAGTGCAGAAAATTCTCTAAGCTAACGCTCAAAAGATGACGCGCCATGTAACTTTAAATGCCACTTTAAACTTAGCTAATGAAAACCAACGAAACTATGCTAAGGGCTATTAACCTGGCAAATAAATTAAGAATTACGCGCCAGTAAATTACTAGAGAAGAGAGAGACTACGACGGAGCCTTTCATTAAAGATAATGCTATGAAATAGCTTACCTATCGTAACGGGCGAAGGTGCCGAGGTTCTCCCGCAAAAGGCCTGAAGTCGTCCAGGGGATGATTAATCACAGTCTATCCTCTGGAGAGAAGAAATTCAGCTCGGTGCAGGGGAACACCTTGAGACAGTTCGCTGCCTCGAAATCCAGCAGAAGAACTAGATGGCTCGTCGGGACGATAGACCACAGACGGCTCTCCAGCACAAGGTCGACATCACAAGGCGAGCACGATGGCGGCGGAGCGGAACGCCCACTCGAAGTTTCTCTTTCAGCACAGACGAGAACGGAGCACGTAGCAACTCGCACGACGTCCCTCTCGCTGTCGACGGAGTTTTTCTCCTTCGTGGAAAACTGTCCTACTCCTTCAGAGAGAAACAAATCATCCCAAAGATTAAATATGAGTGCACTAGACAAAGTCCCGTCGCTGTCGTTTTCGCTGGCCGCTCCTCGTTCACCTACTTCCTTACGAGCGTCTATGACACGTTGGCAAATTTCCGACACGGAAAGCCTGTCGGCTGACCAAGAACTTAGGAGCCTCTCTCCCCTCACATTTCATCCCTCGCGCCACGAGCCTCCTCTCTCGCTTCCGCTTGCGCGGACGACGCCGTTTCCGTTTTCCCTTTCTTATAAGCGCGCTCCTGCCAGGAGCCTCGTTAGGAAAACGCTCGCTCGTCTCAAGAGATGGCGCCTTACGAACTCCAACATTACTTCCGAGCAGACGACGCCGACTGCTCGAAGTATTGGAGCCCGTACATGTCGCAATCCTTTGTGACATTCGGTATGTGTATATGAAAACTTTTTTCCACCCTCCTTTAATATGAAAATTTTTTCCCGGTACCTTTGACAGTAATAATGTTGTAGGACAAATAATTGACATTGATAAACAATATAACAAAAAATGCATGTTGGATTTTGAAATCGATGTAAAAATTCATATTACTGACAAAATGAACGTTTTGTGGAATGATAAAGGTTTGTTCACTATAATACGAAAGTTTTTTTCCAGGAGTTGTAGTAAAGTTTAAGTTGAAGTATAGGTCTGTTTTCCACCCTCACTACAGTTCAGGCTCGGCAGTTGTGAGATGAGAATAAACGAAGAGACACGGGACCCCTTCTTTTGGTACCAACGAGTAAGGTAAATCTTTTCACTGTCACAGTGGTACTTATAAAGGATTCTGAAAGACTCGTGAATAAAAACGTATGCTTCATTTAATAAAGACTATAAATCTTTGCATATTTATAGCATAGACATTTTTCAAAATAGTTTTCATAAAATTGGGCTGAATAATTTGACGAAAGACTTTTTCCCTAAATATTTAAACTAGCCAGGGTAACTACATCACATACAAATATCCGAATGACTGATTATTTCGTGCTAATACAGATTCACCGAATACAATTAAACAATTCTGATTTTTCACACTTACTAATTTTAAATTCAGTTTTTTTTAATGAGTTATAAAAACATTTCTCTCCTTTTTAAACGAATTTCCTTAAATTTTCGATCGTCTAATTTCATTATTTGTTCCAACCAGAATGCTGGAAACATAGCCTGACTCCCTTGTGTTCTATACATTCTTTTCCGCAATCCTATTTCAACTTGAGCATCTAAGAAAATACTCCCTGAGGAACTTAATCATTCCGTTGGAATTATCATTTTAAAGACTTTTATTTTTCATAAAGTCTTGGAAGAGGATTCACTTTCTAAAACCGCAAGTGTCTCATTTCGGCAGAGGCTGTGATTAGCCATTGCGAAACATTCACATAGGATTAAGTGAAACGAAGGAGTTTGAGGGAAGAGCATTAACACTACAAGAGCAATACATAGACTATAAGACGAAAGACTCATTAAAAGGCTAATTACTTAATCGTTTATGCATTTGGAAATCCGAAGTAAAGACTAATTTGTTTTGTTCTCATTCAGTGATGTTTAAAATTACCATGAAATATTAAAAGATGACATTTTTAAAATTTGATTTTGAGAATATGTTAAATTTTCGTGCATTTTAATAAAATCTTAGTAATGAGGAAACCACAATTTAATTATCATTTTTATTTTTGCACAATTTAATTGGCAAGTATAGTTATTATTTTTTTTCTCATAGAGAATGCCAGAAGAACTTACCTCAAGCCAAAGGGAGAATAAGAGACTGATTCTAAAAACTTCCGAGACTAGATTTATATACAATAAAATACGGTTAAAGTTTAGTCTGCGTCCATAGCGTTTTTTTTTTCATGACGTTTTGCGTTTTTCACGAGGCTTTGCGGATGGTCGGCTTTACCATTTTGCGTGATACTCTCAACGTTAGCAAAGTTTCTCTTAGACGTTTCTATTTTCGAACCAAACTTAAAATTGTTAGATCGTGCGCACTCTCGGAGTAGGATGTGAATTTTTAATATGTGCCACTGTCGGATTTTTTGCCTGGTTCACTGGGCTAGGTGGACAGGGTTTCAGCCAACACCTCCTAGAAAGAAAGGCAAACAACTGAAACATAATACATTGTTACATCATCATGTTTCGACCATTGTTAATCGTGTTTCTACCAATAATAATCTGTAAATTTATGATGCTGTAACAACGTATGACGTTTCAGTTGTTTGGCTTTCTTTCTAGGAGGTTTTGATTCAGCCCCCAAATCAATCTCGTCGTTGTAGGGTCTGAATTTTTAGGATGTGCTCACTGTCGTTGTAGGGTCTGAGATTTTAGAATGTGCTCATCTTCAACTTTGCGGTTTGAATTTTTAGAATGTGTCTATCGCCAAATTCAAGAGAGAAATTTTAGAATGTGCCCAAAGTCGAATTATTGTCTGCAAGCTGTGAACATAAAGTATAGTTTAATCCAAAATACTTATTTAAGCTATCAGTATTTCTAAATACTTTGGCCACCATCACTTCAAAGTAGTTACCTTGTGCATCGATACACCGCTCCCAGCGCTTTCTCTGCTATTAGAAAGGTCCTGTCTCGAAGTGTCTCGTACAGAACCTGCGATTCGTGTTGGATCTCGTCTACGATTTCAAAACGGCAACCCTTGAGCTTATGTATCATCTTCGGGGAAAGAAAGAAGCCACAGAGATCAAATCCGACAAATTCCTTCAGTACTTGTAATATAGAGGGAAAAGCTGATCAAAAACTTAAGAACAGATTTACAGCAGGAGTGTTGAAGAAAACTGAGGGATTCTTTTTGGCAGCTTGAGAACAAACTTTGTTAATAAAGCGCATGAAACCAACAACAGTAAATGCCAATTTTGCAATGGGAAGGATGAAACAGTTTCCCATTTAATCAGCGAATGCAGTAGCAAAATTCAAAGACTGTTTGCAACGCCATGACAAACTTACGAAAATTATCCATAGGAAACTCTGCCGGAAGTTTGGACTCGAATGCAAGAAAGTTCTGGAAAATGAAGAGGATAAGATCTTATGGGACTTCAGAATTCAAACAGACAGACACGGGAGAAGATCACGAAATATTGGAACTTGCAAATAGAAATTAAATGCCTGTGGAAAAAGAATATTGTAATCATCCCAATATGCATAGGAGCCCCTGGAGAATACCGAAGGGGCGCTACTAAATGTCTAGAATTTTAAACTTAACAGATTTAAACACCTTCACGTTGCAAAAACCCACCCTCCCTTAATAATTCTTAGGCCTATGGTTAGGACTTGAACTTATGATGCCTTTTACCAGTTTTATGACTGTGAATCTAATATGCTAATATGAGATTTGCCGCAACAACCTTAATAACAGATATTAATTCACTAATCCTGAAATTTCTTACAAAAATTTTAACGGATCAATAATGACCACCTTTCTAGAGAACGATAACTAACTGCTCATCAAAAATGATCGAATTTCCTCTCATCAGTGTTGCGAAGGTGCCAACAGTGGAGAGCACCGAGTTGCATTGTGATCAAACGTGCTCTCTTTGTAGATAACGGTCACGTTTTCAAAAGAGTTAGTTGAATTCTCTTGACAGTTGAAGATGGTAGTTCCTTAGGAAAAAAAATATAAAAAGACAGGAAAACTCAAAAGAAAGTTAAATCTATTTTTTACGTTTAAACTGAAGAAATGACAACATTAAGAATTTTCTTGGACAATAAGAATTAAAAAAACAATCTAAACTCTACGGCGCCATCAAATATCATTTTAATCAAAATTTATTTTAATTTTCTACACTACTTATTAAGCACTAATGAGAATTTTACACAAGTTTACACAATTATTCAAGGTGGAAGCACACCCTTTAAAGACGGCTAGACTAAATAAGTGGAATCGTTAAATCCTACATCCATTAGTTTCTTAAAAAAAGCACATCTTGTGAGCACGACGCGTGTTAGAATGCTCGTGAGCCACACGTGTAGAACATTAAGAGTGATTAACATGGAAATTTTCTGTGCCTGATTCGATTAAGAGAAAGAGATTTGCGTGGTCCTTAAACCATGAAAAAGAGACCTATAAATATAATGGAATAATTAGAAGGCTCCTCCCTCCTAGCGAAATATACTTAAGTAGAACTTGTTTGTTGAAAGGCGAGAATGCACGAGAAGGAATTGTACCTCATGAGTTGAAGCTTTATGAAACTGATTACATTGAAGATACTGATATTAAAACCACTATGTAAACTGTCAAGTAAAGCTTTAACGGTAGAAAAAGTTTATCGTATTTGGATTTTCATTTATTCGAAGGCTGATCTGCTTTCACATGAGTTCAGCAAGCAAAATGGGGCTTGTATATGAGTGAGGATCATTTGTTCATTTATCTAGTTTGTCTTCTATTTTTAAATACTTACCAAATTAATCATTCAAGTGATTATTACACAGGCAAACAAAAAATATTTTTTAAAGACTTTTTAACGTTAAAAGCTGATTCTTATATTTTTGGGCACTCATATATTTCTTGTTTTTCAATGAAACATTTAAAATTATTCAGAGTTGGGGTCTGATAAATTTTCTTGTGGAATACTTTAACATTGCAGCCACTTCTCTTCTCACCCATTACTTTAACATTGCAGTCTCTAGGTGCATAATTTGGAAACGTGACGCGATAGAAAAAAATCTAAAAGCAAATTCGGATTTAGCACGCTAAAATTCACAAGAATAAGGCAAATTCATTCAAAAGTTTGTTCGTCGTTGGCCTGTGTTATTGGCGTTCATCTATTTTCAGCCCTGTTGTAATCGGAGACTTCGGAGACATTTTAATAGAATGCCTGTCCATCGTTTGTATCAGTCACAGCCTGCACAGATCTGGGAAGACGTTCCACCAGGTTTTGATAGATAGGTCGCAGGAATTGCCTTCCGGGCATCCGTAAGAGCTGCAGTGAGTTCAGCTGCGGAAGATGGACGATTTGGATGAACACGTCATCTGCATTCTAATTCGTCCCAGAAATGTTCAATAGATTTAGATTGGGGCTCTGTGAAAGCAGTCCATTTTTTGAACACCCATGTCGTCAAATCATGGCCGCACAAGATTCGATGTGTGGACAGAACAGTTGTCCCGAACAGCAGTGTGGAACAGAAACGGGCCTTCTTCGAATTGTTGCCAGAGAGTTGGGATTGCAGCGTTGGCCCCAATGTCAAGATGCATTGCAGAGTTCCTTTTCCAGTCACAAGCACTAAGTGACCCAGGCCGAACCACGAGAAATAGTCCCACACCATTATGCCTCCGCCACCGTAAAAAAAAGTCTTGTTGCGGTATGCCTCGTTTGTATCTTGCCATTCAGAATATCCCGTTTTTAAAACTCTATTTAAACCTGCACTAATTCTGCAATTCTAGCAATTGTTTCTGCATTTCTGGCCGTCGTGGTGTATATCGGGCCTTGGATCATCCTCAATTTTTTGTTGTCCTTCCTTAAACCGACGATGCCAAACATAAATTTGAGTTCTTCCCATTGCTGCATTATCATAGACCTCTCGAAGTAATGCCATTGTTTCCAAAAACGTTTTTCTCGGTTTAACACAGAATTTGACATTTGCACGCTGCTCAAAAGGCGACATGTTGGACCGCTAAAAGTTTCGAACAACTGAATGCGACGAGCGTATCACATTACGCAACAGATCTACGCTAAAGATTCGCGCGCGCATCGCGTTTGAACACATGATTTATTTCAACCTGGCAACAAAATATTGGTGCATAAAACTGATTTATTTCAACAAAAAATTTATACGAAGGTTGTTCAAAAAGTTCGGGAAATTTTGAATCTACCTCGTTTTGATTTTTGGTTTATATACTTTTATAAGTGTCATTTCCAGCTTTATAAATGCAATTTAATATACAAGGTGAGTCAAAAGTCCTTGGACACCTTCATAATGCGAAACCTGAAGGGAAAAAGTGAAAAGTTATGATGGCAACTGATGATGGGTGATGGGCCGCATCCTGTGGGGTGTATGGCCTATCATACAAGGTGACTCACCCTGTATTTTGTTCTTTTTATATTTTTTTTAGTTTTTGTATATTTTATAATATCTTTAACTTTTTAAAATCTTGTTAGAGTGCAAGTAACCGTCGTAGTTGACACACCCATAAATCAAAGTTTGATTCCTTTCCAAATTTTACTTATTTAGGGTAAATGTACCAGTAGTGGAAAGTGTACCAGTAATTGACAATTACGATTTAAGGTCTTTAATTAAGGTTATAGGGCAAGAAAAGGGACTGGTGCTGCCATCTGGTTTTAAATGTATTAGGCTTCCTACAGCAAAAATGTAGGAAGTTTGCTCCCTCTCATGGCCGCAACCATGTGTTGACTTTTCATTGCCTTCTAACAAACCGTTAAAAAGTATGTGATCACTTGAATTTATTTCAAGAATGTTATGTAATGCCTGATATTAATTTCACTTGGGCCGTTTTGAGTGATTTATTTCAATGGACAATACTTTTAGTAGTAACGGAATTTCAGATGATCAATATGGTAACGGTTTTAACCCACGGTAAACTACTAGAACTCAGATATGTAGTGTCACTGGTAATTGACATAATCTGTCAATTATTGATAATTTCTGTGTTTAAAACATCAAACGAAAAATATACTAATGTGAGGTAGAATGTAGGGCAATATATGGAAATATGATGATTTTAAGTCTAACTTCTTAATTTTCAGTAATTGATCTAGATCTGTCAATTATAAGAACTTGGCTGTCAATTTCTAGATCACCGATTTTGACATAAGTCTTCTTGGTCCTATTCACCGTTTGTTTTTGTTGGTCCTGAATCTTGTCACAGAGAAGATCAGATAGCCCAGGCTAAATTATCTTGCAAGAAGAAATGATAGGAAGCACTACATTGGATGGATTTTGCAGATAGGAGAACATTCGTCAAAAATCAAGATTTTCCATAAACAATTTGTTGGCCAAGATCCGATGATATAACATAAGTGGACCTTGCACTTATCATTTCAAGAAAAATACAAGATAAAGGGTCTATATGAACACCTTAAGAGCAAAAAAAAAGCACAATTTTAGTTAATGTTAAATACTTTGCAAATTTGTTAAAAAATGCTTGAATTTATCAGGTCATTAGAAGCTAAGTACTTTTAAAAGGTTGTCAAATTTTTTTTTTTGTAAAAATGTGTAATTAAAATGTTGACAATTACTGGTGAAATTGCTTCTCAACTTCTGGTGAACCATGCATAAGTTAGAAAAATAAATGAATAACTTAATAGTTTTTAATGATATAATAACTATTTAGATATTGGCACATTCTGCGTTATATTTACAAATTAATCAATGATTATCTATACAGGGTGTAACTAAAGGTGTGTTACAAACTTTGGGGAATGATAGAACTGGTCAAAATAAGCATTTTTTGTTCTATGAACATTGGTCCACAACTGCATTGTTTAAGAGTTATAGCAACTGTTCAAAATGACGCCCTTCAGCGTCAATGCAGGCTTGCATTCGTCGCTGTACGTTGCAAGACACCCGTTGCAGCATCTGCTGGGAGTCCCTGATGTTGTCTGCTGCTACAGCCAATCGTGCGATGAGTTCCTCCACTGAATTAACCATTGTTTCGTACATCAGGGACTTTAGGTGGCCCCACACAAAGAAATCCAATGGTGTTAGGTCTGGTGATCGTGGCGGTCAGGTAACTGGACCACCCCGTCCAATCCAACGATCGCCAAACGTATCAGTGAGGAAGGCCCGGACATGCTGTGAGAAATGTGGAGGTGCACCATCATGTTGGAACCACATTACTTGACGGATGTTAAGAGGTATGTCATCCAACAGTTCAGGCAGCACCTCCTGAAGAAAGACGAGGTAGGTTTGTGCATTCATACGAGCTGGGAGAATGTACGGCCCAATGAGGCGATTTCCAACAATACCAGCCCACACGTTGACAGAAAATCGTTGCTGGAAGCGCCTTGTCGAAATGGCATGTGGGTTGATACGGTCCCAAACATGGATATTCTGGTGGTTGAAAATGCCTTCCCTGGTGAAGGTTGCTTCATCAGTGAACAGCACCTGCTGTGGGAATGCTGGTTCCTCTCTACAACGTGCAAGAAACCATCTGCAGAATGCCATACGTGGTGCAAAGTCAGCAGCTCCAAATGCTTGCACTCGTTGCATACTAAACGGATGAAACAGTTGGTCATGCAGAACTCGCCAAACAGACATGTGATCTGTGTTCATGATGTGTGCAAGCGCACGGGTGCTACATGTTGGTCTTTCGTGAACTCTACGAAGCACAGCTTCTTCGAATTGAGCGGTACGACGGGTGCGAGCGCGACCATGCTCTCCACGCATCACAGCTACACTTCCTTTGCTCGTAGACGTCGCACAAGCCGAGCAAACATTGTGTGAGCTGGCTGACGACGTTGTGGAAACTGCCGTCTGTACAGACGACAAGCAGCCCTTCCATTACCGTCTGCAGCACCGTACACTAACAACATGTCAGTGCACTCGTTAAAGGTGTAATCCATATCCGGATGCGATCACACACGTTAGATTTTTTAGTGTGCAGGATCTGCTTGCATGGTAATGTGATGGTGTGGTCCTGTGACTTTAAAAATTTACATGACCATACCATAATTCAGAAAGGGGTGTGTCATAAGCCTGCATTGATGCTGAAGACGTCATTTTGAACAGTGGCTATAACTCTTAAACGATGCAGTTGTGGACCAATGTTCATAGAACAAAAAATGCTTATTTTGACCAGTTCTATCATTCCCCAAAGTTTGTAACACATCTTTAGTTACACCCTGTATATATAAAAGAAGAAACTGACTGAGTGAGTGAGTGATCAACGCACAGCCCAAACCATAAGGCCTAGAAACTTGAAATTTTGTACAGAGGTTCTTTACAACATGTAAGTGAGCACTAAGAAGGGGTTTTTGGAAATTCAACCCCTAAGGGGGGGGGGAAGGGGGTTGAAAGTTTGTTATCACATTAACTGGTGTGGCACTACAAACGTAACATATTAACCTCTTTTAGGGAGGGGGTAACGAATTGTAGAGTAAATGGAAATAATGGAGAGTTAGCAGACTATTGAGAAACAGTGGAAAGGCAGCAGAGAGAGCAGCCCCTTCACTCGGTGCTGTATCGATTTTTCCAGCACACTGCTTCAACTAAACAAGTGGTGAGTGACCCTGTGGCCGTCGATGCAAATGTGTCAACAGAAGAAACTGCGACTGCCAGATCACAACAAGTGATGAATGCACCAGTTTTGCTTCAAGATCTCGAGAGAAGAGTGTATGTGAATTACAACAGTTTACCAATAGAAAAATTGATGGAAAAATTCCGTGACCTGGATTCGAATCAGAAACTTCGACTGTCATGATCGATGCCTCTATCAATTGGGCTATCACAGACACTTGAGAAGCCATGCTATCACTAAATGTCTTAAAGACAACCAAGTTCCCGGTTCACAGATCGTGAATTTCTCCTGTCCAAACCATCAGAAAGTTTGATGAACACACACAATAAGAAATAAAGAAATTAAACTGGAGCAAACTCCAAACATCAGGTAAAGACTACTTGGTTGTCTTTAAGACACTTAGTGACAGCATGGCTGTTCAGGCGTCTGCGATAGCCCAATTAGTAGAGGCGTCGACCATGACAGTCGAGGTTCCAGGTTCGAATCTAAGTCGCGGAATTTTTCCATCCATTTTTCTAATTAATATCATTAACCTGATGCTTGGAGTTTGCTCCAGTTTAATTTCTTTATTTCCTAACAATTTATCAATTGTTGGAATTGCAGAGTACACACGATCATGTACATCCATCGCCACCCAAGAAGAGAATTTTGGAATTGTTGAATTTTTAGGTAAACAAATGAATTTTTAAAGGTCAGGTCACACAAAATAGAAGAACTACAGCCATAGCCAGGGCTAAAAAACGTCAGATCAAACTATTGTTTCATTTTCATTCTATTTCCTCCCACTTTCGTAGCCATACACATTATTGCACACATTGTTTCTCTGGCACTATGGTAAACTCGCTCAGCTATACACAACATTCCAACACCAACCGGGGAGAACTGTTAGAGGGCCATCCATTAGGAACATTTTAAAAGATTTTTCGGTTTTTCTACATTACTGTTTATAAAAATCGCAACACCCTGATGGAATAGCCCAATCTGCATTAAATTTGGAGCATTTGCATATCATGGGTCAGAAAAGAAACCAT